>MU744309.1:10227-22664 GCA_026770625.1 Nicotiana glauca | reverse complement strand
GGGGGGGGGGGGGGGGACACAATACACACACACATAATAGTGGAGAACAAGTAACTTAAAAGAAAATAAGAAGTGCTCCTAGGAGTTGGAGAATAAGGGTTTTTTGGTTATAAATAAGGTCTGAGGAAGTCTGTTTTTTGGGCTCTCTTTTGGTCCTAAAAATGAATTTCGAAAGCCTTGAGTCAATTCTTTTGAGAGTTTGAGAGCTCTTAGACAGACTGATAGAGCTACTAGAGGGTTCTGGGACAGCTTTGAAAATCAGTTCCTGAGAGTTGTCCCCTGAGTTTTAAACTGTTTGAGAGAGAAGGGAGAAAGTATTTAAGTTTAAAAACAGAAGAAAAAAATGTGGAAAGCATCACTGTTATATTGAGATCTTGTTTCAGTCAAGTCCAGTAGGGTTAATTAGGTGTTGTTTGAAGCTGTTTTGATTGAGTACTTGTCTTCTAGAAGTTCTGGTTCAGTCCCAAGCTCAATTGAACCTATTTGAGTTGTTTGGTTTTGAATATTCTGGTTTTCTTGGTCTCAAAATTCTTCTAGGTTTGCTGCATTCATTTTTAGGCTATTGCTGATTGATGTTGTGTTGCTGGTTATCTGCGGCTGCTGCTGTTATCTGTTGCTGACCCCTTTTTCTCGTCTTATTGCTCACAAATTTCCAGGTATTTGTTTTCTTTCCTGGGGTAATGGTGCTGATTTGATGTGGGAATACAAAAATGGAAAATACTTACCTTTTGAACCTTATCTGTTTGGACTACATGTACTGATGCCTAAATAGTTTAGACACAATAGCTTAATGTAGTTTAGTTCCAATTTGTATACAACTGTATAATTGGACCAATATTGGGCTATGATTGGGCTGTTTTAGGTGTCGGTTGTTCAGTTTATGTGCTGAGGGAGTTGGTTTTTTTAAAAAACTTGTCTCATTTCCGTTTGGTTGTGAAATATAAAGCAGTTACAATTATTTGAAGCTTTCATGTGTAGTCTAAGTTTTCCTTAAGTAAATAACCCGGTTCTAGATATTGAACTATCAAGCTGTATCGGATATGTGAATTAATACTTCTTAGCGCAATGTACTCTCAATGATGTTCCTTCTGTGTAATGAAACATGCGCGTAGAAAAAAAAAAGAAACTTGAACAAACCGGGCAGTAAAATTGGAGTTTGAGCTCATCATTTCCATGTTAATAATTTAAGGTAGCATAAGTTAGATCCATATGATAATCGTGTTTTCCATTTCAATAGCAAGTTCAGTAATTCCATTTAGTGATCTTGGCTCGAATCAACCTAAAAATAATCGGGTTTGTTTTGTGTTATCCCGATCGGGTTTTAGTAACTAAATAAGTAATCTGAGTCGTAAAACCAGGATTCTAATGATCACTCTTTCATTTCGTTCGAATCGAAGAATATGGCTTTTCTTTGCAATTGTTAAACAGTTCTTAAATAGTGAATAAAATAGGATTTCTTTTTAGAGACAAATAAAGTAGAGAATCATAGTTGCTTTTAGGTTTGCCCTTTTTAAATAATAGCGAGATGAGCCTTGCCCAAATAAAACGCATAAACTGCGGGGCCCTCATAAGTGTATATATTAAAATACTTAGATTTCGGGATGTGCCATTTAGCGAATTTCACGGCCTTCCCCAAAATAATAATGCGTTAGGCTCTTTAGGCGCGTATTAATAATTTCACTTTCTTAAACTCGGGTGCACATTTATGTGNGACCGTGCTAGAACCACGGAACTCGGGAATGCCTAACACCTTCTCCCGGGTTAACAGAATTCCTTATCCGGATTTTTGGTTCGCGGACTGTTAAATAGAGTCAAACCTTTCCTCGATTCGGGATTCATCCGGTGACTTGGGACACCATAAATCTCCCAAGTGGCGACTCTGAATCTCTTAATAAACGAATCCCGTTTTGATTGTCCTTTAATTGGAAAAAACTCCCTTTACTACGCCCCTCGCGGGGTGCGGTAGCGCCAAAAGGAGGTGTGACAGCTCTGACAACTCTGCTGGGGATATTGACCCAGAACCACTAGTTTAGGGTTAGAAATTCGGGCTTGTGATAAATTGTTGTATTTTGGCTTTATTATGTGATATTTTCGTATGATTTGTGCTTAATGTGCAAAATGAGGCTTTTTACCGCTTTGATATTATTTGACTGTACATATAAACTGTGCCGAACCCTTCTCTCCTTACCTCCGAAGATGTGCTTACTGGTTGAGACTCCCTATTCTGTTAGTGTCATACCTTGAAATAAGAAAAGGGCTCGGACAAGTTTCAAAGCCGGACGATCTCGCGGGTCCCCGGTATGTAGCCCCCTCCCCGACTCGAGTTGTCTGCTCGGGTACACTGTCTAGAACACATACCCAGGTTTTTAACCTAGAATAACTTGACTTCATGTCGGATCCCTAGTAGGAACGCTTATTTGCATCATGTTGCATTTGACTTAGGGGACTCAACACAGTGGTTGAGTCCGTCTAGACATGTAACCTGAAATGAAAAGACCATCTTTATGCATCATATGTGTTACATGTTGCATTTATTCAAGGCTAAAAGGGTCATTTGGCAGACCAATGATAATTAAGGACAAATGGCACGCCTGGTCATGCTGATCACGCTAAACAAGAAAGTTGCACGGTTTTTTTAGATAAGCATGATATTATTTTAATCAAAGGCATGGGGAACAATTGTGGAATCCAAGAAGTCTTGGAATTCCCCCATGTCCCCCATGCTTCATTTTTGGGAAAAGCACATGGGGAACATTTGTGTAATCCAAGAAGTCTTGGAATTCTCCCCATGTCCCTCATGCTTCATTTTTTGGGAAAAGCACATGGGGAACATTTTTGGAATTCAAGAAGTCTTGGAATTCCTCCATGTCCCCCATGCTTCATTTTTTAATCAAAAGCATGAGGAACATTTGTGAAATCCAAGATGTCTTGGAATCCACCTATGTCCCCCATGTTTCATTTTGGGACAAGCGCACATGGGGAACATTGTGGAATCCAAGAAGTCTTGGAATTCCCCCATGTCCCCCACGCTTCATTTTTGGGAAAAGCAAATGGGGAACATTTGTGGAATCCAAGAAGTCTTGGAATTTCCTATGTCCCCCATGCCACATTTTGAAAATCAAAAAAGAAGCATGAAAATTCAAAAAGATTTTGTACTTTGTTATCATTTTCCATAAATCAGAAAATCAAAAAAAAAAAAAGGAGAAAAAGAAAATTCAAAAAGATTTTGTATGTTTCATCCATTTTCAAGAAAAAAACAAGAAATATATGTTTCTCTAAATTAGTTGTTCTCGCTCGTATCCAATCGGCAGAACTACGATGGTTGATTCTCACCGGATGTGAGATACGTAGGCAACCCCCATCGGGTCCAACCTCCCTTGTTTGCAAAAAATAGCCAAAAATGTCAAAATACTAATTTTGTTATAAATAAGTCGGGTGATGCCGTCCTTATCAAATATAGCCGAACGTTCCCGAAAGGGACGCCAGAAGGCTACTTTGCATGAATGACCGCTTTGGGTCAGGTTTTGATTTTTGACCCTCACAGCTTTACAATCTTCGCCCCTGAGGCGCTAAAAGGCTGTGTTTGCAATACCAGGTCATTTATTTTAATTTAGAAAACAAGAAAAAGAGTCTTGAATAAATTAGGTGATGCCGTTTGTAAAAAATAGCCGAATGTTCCCGAAAGGGACGCCGGAAGGTTGAATTTGCATAAACAGCCACTTTTGGGTCATTTTTTAGATTTTTGTCGGTTGACCCACACAACCTTAAAATCTTCGTCCCCGAGGCACTGGAAGGCCGTGTTTGCAATATCGGGTTTTATTTTGAGTAACAAGAAAAAAATCATCATATAAGTCGGGTGACGCCGTTTTGTCGAGAATAGCCGAATGTTCCCGAAAGGGACGCCGGAAGGCTGACTTTGCATAAACAGCCACCCTTGGTCATTTTTAGGGTTTTTGACTGGTTAGCCCACACAGCCTTAAAATGTTCATCCCCGAGGTGCTGAAAGGCCGTATATGCAAAACCTGGTCTTTTATTTTAATTTGAAAAACAAGAAAAAAAAAGAGTCAGTGGGCAAGTGAATGACGTTGTGATTTTTGGTCAAAATAAGCCGAGCCAGTTTCGCCAGTGTAGTAAACCGTTCTTGCCAAGATAGCCTTAGAGTATCTTTCAGTTGTCGAAAGGCTATTTTCACAAAAGAACGGACAAGTTTGTAAAATAATCCTTCCAGGCCTCAAATTCATGCGAAATTGAGAAGGGGCCACGTTTGCAAAAATAGCCATTTGGTTAAAAAATTGGCAAACAAGGAAGGAATCTGCCAGTCTATTTTTTAATTTGTATTTCTTTTGATTAGATCATGGGTTGTTTGATTTTCAAGTCTGTAAGTGTCTTTTCGTCAAAGTCTGTTAAGTATGGTCAGCTTTTAAACCTGTGTTATCAAAGTTTGTTTTATTATGAAAAATTGAAAAATCCAAAAAAAGTGTTTTATTGTTATTTGCCTTTTATCTGCCCGAAGTACGCAAGGTCTGATTCATGCGGGGTCATGATACGTAGGCAATCTCCATAAGATTCAACCACAACCAACAAAAAGCAAAAAAGAATGAAAAAATGGAAAAGAAAAAAAAATGTTGATAATAATAAGGACTGACTGAGTCCACGGAAAAAAAAAGTTGATAATAATAAGGGCCGACTGAGTCCATGAAAAAAAAATGTTAATAATGAGGACTGACTAAGTCCATTCTAACATCCTTTGTTTTAAATTGTTGAGAAAATTGAGGTGGTTGGTTTGTGGTGAGCCGGAAACACAAGATCCAGAAAAACCGGATTGTGATCCAAGACAGTGACACCCAGAATATCATGCAGAATCCTTTACCTGCACGTCATGATGCATACTTTGCGGGGATGATGCCAGGTGACATGGAATATGAGAATCCACTCGGGAATTTGCCGACTGAAATGGGAGAAGGCTATAGTGATTCTGATAATCAGATTTGTGGCTAATTATCAGGCTTATCAATTGGAGAGTCATGTAAGAAGGAATCTTGGTGGCTTATTTTGTTGTCATTTCTGTTTGTCCGGGTTATTTCAGGGTTGTAATCCGGATAGCATATTGTAAATCAAACCTTTCTATCATTTTATTTTATCTAGTTCCTTTGATCGTAATGTCTCGTTAGTGTTGTCTAGGTTTGTCCTGAAGGTTGTACCCCAGTTTATTGCGTTTGTTTTGTTGAACAAACTCTTTTTCACTGTCTAATACAATTCTCTGTCTTCCGTTATTTCTAGTCATTTTTCTTTGATTTAAGTCTTTCCTCTTTATAGTCCTCTTTTCTGTCAACTCTAGTGACATGGCATGCGCGTATAATTTTGGCCTAATCTTAAAAGTTAATCCTAAATCCAATGAGAGGTGATCAGACATTTAAAGGAAATAGAAACGATTTGAGATTGTCTGAAACCCGAGTCATTTGAAACTGGGGGCAAGTAAAAAGAAAACCGTTAAAGGCAAGTTGGCCATGCTGACATGGGGGTCGTTCGTGGTAATAAAAAGAGAGTGTTGCCCAAACAGTGCTTTAAAGATAGGGCGAATGTTAATCGTGTTGTTTGTACTTGGTATGTTTTGAAGATTGGAATGACGAAGGCATTTTATTCTGCTATCTAAACACTTTATCCTTCGTTAACCCTTTGAGCCTTATTTGTTTTCTTTCATACCCCTCCTTCGGAATCAGTAGCAAAGGTTAGAAAACACAAACGTGGAAGATAAAGAAAAAAAAACCAACAAAACCACAAAAAGAAAAGAAAGAGTTAAAGAAAAAGAAAAAGAAAAAGAAAAAGAAAAAGAAAAAGAAAAAGAAAAGAAAAATGAAAAGGAAAATTAGAACAATGAAATCAGGTTGGGAACTACGTTTGACCTGATTCCTCAAAGAGGATACGTGGGCGCTTCACGGCTCGGTCATGGTTTTGAAAAAAGAAAAAATCAATCAAAATCCCTAAGCAAGAAACTGGGGCAAAAGTTGTGTTTATTATGAATGAGTTTAATTGCGAAGGTTGTAAAATTTTGAACTCAAATTATTTTGTTTTTGAGCCTTTAAAATACCCTTCCTTTCTAGCCTATCCCAAATACCACATTACGGTCCAAAGAAAGACCTTCCGATCGGTCTGCAAAAGAGGCCAAGTCAGGAAAATGAGAGAGTTTCATCAGAACATAACACTCTGATCCCCAGCAGAAAGGACTCTGATCTCCAACAGAAAGAAATATGAGAGTCTTAGCGGTAACACCCCAATCCCCAGCTGAAAAGAAATAAAATGAGAGAGTCTTACCGGTGAAAACCTTCACAGGCACCATAAGGAGATGAAAGCTGAGAGGAAAACCAAAATGAGAGAGGCCTGATAGTGAAAACCTTAGGGCACTACAAGTCAAATAAGGGTGAGAATCAGATTGGTAATCACCAAATGAAGATCTTGAAAGGTGATTGACGACGGAGGATAGGCCATATGTGCATGTCATGACCATTATAGTCGGTATCCGCGTTTGATGGGTTTTTATTTTATAGTTTCTCTTGTTAGAGAGTCATTTCTTTCCTTTGTCTTTTATTTCTGTTCCTTTTTATCTTTCTCCTTTCATAAAAAAATTTCCTCAGTAGAGTCTGTTTGGTCAAAACAAGTGGAAATGACTTCAAAATTTGTCATCAGCTTTTCAATTATGCAAGAAGGGATCTGATTGGTACACCCAAGTGGTATAAGCCAGGAGGGAACAAGCGCAGAGACCAGTGTCCAGAAGGATATTCCCCAGCAAGAGGAAATTGACAAATGGATGGATCAGTGTCAAGAAGGATATCTCTAGCAGAAAAGGTATCTTCAGTGACACGGATAAACGAAGAAAGTGGTTCATCAGTAAAACATGCAAGATCCTCAAGCAGAGTCACTGTCATATGAATTTGGGTGGTCAAGATACCAGTGGAAAACAACGTTGAAAGGTTTGTGAATAAAGAGTCGTCAAGGAGGGCGGGGAAGCAAGAAAGGGAAAACTATCCTCAGCAGGAATATCATCGCTAGAAAATAACAACATCCCCAGCAAGTTTTGATAATGAAATGCAGAGCAGGGAAAGAGGAGAACCATCCCCAGCAGGAGTATCACAACCAGCCACCACGTTTTAAACTAACGAATTTTCTTTGATTTGAAGCAGGAAAAAGGAAATGTCATTGATGGTGGAAAGGCATGCCACGTGGAAGATTATCAAACTGGGGCAGAAAATTTTCCTTTCATTTGGAAAATTTTCTGGAAGACAGGTATCCACTTGGGGAAGAGGAAAGATAACACCTGTTTTAAGGGAAGTAGTCTTTGAACCAGTGTTATCCCCAGCAGGGTTAAAAGAAAGAAAACAACAAGTTTCAATGAAAGGAGTTGTATCCCCAGTGGGCAGAACAAAGGGACTAAACTGGTGTTCAGAAAGAGCAAAAGCCAGTGTCATCCCCAGCAGCTTCCAGAAGAATGAAGTACCGATTTTGAAGGAATAAAATTCCCCAGCAGCATTTTCCTCAACAACGTTATCCCCAGCGGATAACACTTTTATCCCCAGCAGTGTTAGGAGAAAATAAAAGAAGTTGTTTTGAAAAAAAAAAAGAAAAAAAAAGAGAAAAAAGAAGAAGAAGGGGAAGAAATGAGATTCCCCAACAATATTAACCCCCGCAGGTAAGTAAATAATTCCCTAGCAGTTTCTAGGGAAGACAACACAAGTTTTGTTGTTGAAGGAAGCGGTTCTGAAGGTACTTCCAGTAGAAGAAAATGGTTTACAAGGCAAAGAAAGGACAACAGTAGTAGGATGCAGATAAGGTAAGTTGATAACGTCGGGAGACCGCCCGTAGAACGGAGGCGTTACTTTTTTAAGTTGTTGAAGTCAGGTGCCCGCCTGAAGAACGGAATGGTGTTTTACTTTTAAGTTGTTGTTGAGATCAGGCGCCCACCTGAATAACAAGGGAATACATTTCAAGTTCAACAGTCGGGAGCCCGCCCGTATAACGGAGGAATATATTTCAGTCTTTACATTTTAAGATATCAAAATCTCAGTCTGATGAATTTTTCTCCTGAGATCACATAAATTTAGACCTAGTCTAATGAATTATCTCCTAGCGTCAAAATCTTAGTCTGATGAATTTTTCTCCTAAGATATCAACATCTCAGTCTGATGAATTTTTTCTCCTGATATCACATAAATTTAGACCTAGTCTGATGAATTATCTCCTAGAGTCAAAATCTTAGTCTGATGAATTTTTCTCCTAGCGTCAAAATCTTAGTCTGATGAATTTTTCTCCTAAGATATCAAAATATTAATCTGATGAATCTTTCTCCTAAGATATCAAAATCTCAGTCTGATGAATTTTTTCTCCTGAGATTACATAAATTTCGACCTAGTCTGATGAATTATCTCCTAGCGTCAAAATATTAGTCTGATGAATCTTTCTTCTAAAGTATCAAAATCTCAGTCTGATGAATCTTTCTCCTAAGATCACATAAATTTAGACCTAGTCTGATGAATTATCTCCTAGCGTCAAAATCTTAGTCAGATGAATTTTTCTCCTAAGATGGTAATCATTCAGTCTTTAAAATTCAAATTTTGAAGTTGGGAGCCCGTCCGAATACATTTCAGTCTTTACATTTTAAGATCACAAAAATTTAGACCCAGTCTGATAAATTATCTTCTAGCATCAAAATCTTAGTCAGATGAATTTTTCTCCTAAGATGGTAATTTCAGTTTTTAAAATTACGAAGTCGGGAGCCCGCTCGTATAACGGAGGAATACATTTCAGTATTTACATTTTAAGATGCCAAAATCTCAGTCTGATGAATCTTTCTCCTGAGATCACATAAATTTAGACCTAGTCTGATGAATTATCTCCTAGCGTCAAAATCTTAGTTAGATGAATTTTTCTCATAAGATGGTAATTTCAGTTTTTAAAATTTCGAAGTCGGGAGCCCGCCCGTATAACGGAGGAATACATTTAAGTATTTACATTTTAAGATGCCAAAATCTCAGTCTGATGAATCTTTATCCTGAGATCACATAAATTTAGACCTAGTCTGATGAATTATCTCCTAGCGTCAAAATCTTAGTCTGATGAATCTTTCTCCTAAGATATCAAAATCTCAGTCTGATGAATTTTTCTCCTGAGATCACATAAATTTAGACCTAGTCTGATAAATTATCTCCTAGCGTCAAAATCTTAGTCAGATGAATTTTTTTCCTAAGATGGTAATCATTTCAGTCTTTAAATTTCAAATTTCGAAGTCGGGAGCCCGCCCGTATAACGGAGGAATACTATTCAGTCTTTACATTTCAATTTTTTATATTTCAAGTCTTGAAGTCAGGAGCCCTCCCGAAGAGCGGAGGGTTGCCACAAAAATCCCCAGCATAAATCCAAATTCAGAAGCCAGAAGTAATCAGTTCAAGTTCGAGTCAACAAAAGTTAGTCACAATAAAGAAAAAACAAGAAAAAGAAAAAAAAAGCATCCAAAGTGCAGAAGTGGAGAAAAGATGTGGTCTGCTCAAGACATAATCGAGTTCACAAGAACTGCACACCTGGTCCTGATCCGAAAAGCCGAAAAGGATGAACTAGTACCTACAACTGGCAAGTATCAATGTTTAGATCAGAGTCCACATGAAGCACCATTCAAGACACGAGATCAAGCTTCAGAAGACTCATAGATAGAAACCTTGTAACTAGTAGCTGATGTGCTTAGTTTGTCTTTTTCAAATTTTTATTTTGATGTAATGGCAGGACCACGGACCGGAACCTCGGCGGAACGGAACCTCGATCGGCTCTTCACCTCGGTATGCTCCATATTCTCACTTACTCCGAACTACACGTGGCCTGATTCCTTTATAGCCAAGAATATGTAGGCAGCTCAGATACCAGGGCTCGGTCACATTCTCTTCTTCTTCTCTTAGTTTAGTCTCTCTGAATAAGGGTCGAGTCAAATACCTGTCTAGTCGTTCTTTGTTTGAAAACTCTTTGTGTTTCCAGTCAAAGAGGGCAGCTGTAGACATGTGATTTTTGACCCTCCCCAAGATTTTTTTATATTTTTAGCGTAAAAAGTTTACTTTATGCCTAATATAGCTATCTCAGCTAATTTTGACTATTTTACTTTATTTCGTCACAAAATGAAAAAATTACAAAAAAAAAGATATATAAATTTTAGTTTATGTATTTGTCATAAACTTGAAAAATACAAAAAATAGTACCTTATTTTTTATCTTTATATAATTTCAAAAATTACAAAAATAGTTTCATTAATATTTTGTAGTCATTTTAAACCTAAAAAATACAAAAAATAATACTTTATAAAAAGGAAAATTACAAAAAATAGTTTTATTAATGTTTTGTAGTTATTTTAAATCTTGAAAAAATATAAAAATAGTTTTGTTTTAATTGTGAGTCTTATTTTAATAGTGATTTTGTTTACGTAGGATTAATTAAATAATATCGTATTTTATTCTCGATTCCGGGCAAAGAATAATATTCGGGTTCAAATTACCCGTTTTAGGCCTAATTTTCGGACCTAGCCCATAATAATTCGAGCTCACCACACGTAGGGGACACAGACAAAACCCTAGACATTGAACACATAACCCACCCATCACTCTTGAACCCACGTGAAGACCCATTACTCTTGGTCTCTCACGTGGGGATTTTCAGATTTTGAAAGGGGGGGGGGGGATACAATACACACACACATAGTAGTGGGGAACAAGTAACTTAAAAGAAAACAAGAAGTGCTCCTAGGAGTTGGAGAAGGAAGGGTTTTTTGGTTAAAAATAAGGTCTGAGGCAGTCTGTTTTTTGGGCTCTCTTTTGGTCCAAAAAATGAATTTGGAAAGCCTTGAATCAGTTCTTTTGAGAGTTTGAGAGCTCTTAGACATACTGATAGAGCTACTAGAGGGTTTTGGGACAGCTTTGAAAATCAGTTCCTGAGAGTTGTCCCCTGAGTTTTAAACTGTTTGAGAGAGAAGGGAGAAAGTATTTAAGTTTAAAAATAGAAGAAAAAAATGTGGAAAGCATCACTGTTATGTTGAGTTCTTGTTTCAGTCAAGTCCAGTAGGGTTAATTGGGTGTTGTTTGAAGCTGTTTTGATTGAGTACTTGTCTTCTAGAAGTTCTGGTTCAGTCCCAAGCTCAATTGAACCTATTTGAGTTGTTTGGTTTTGAATATTTTGGTTTTCTTGGTCTCAAAATTCTTCTGCGTTTGCTGCATTCATTGTTGGGCTATTGCTGATTGGTGTTGTGTTGCTGGTTATCTGCGGCTGCTGCTGTTATCTGTTGCTGACCCCTTTTTCTCGTCTTATTGCTCACAAATTTCTAGGTATTTGTTTTCTTTCCTGAGGTAATGGTGCTTATTTGAAGTGGGAATACAAAAATGGAAAATACTTACCTTTTGAACCTTATCTATTTGGACTACATGTACTGATGCCTAATTAGTTTAGACACATTAACTTAATGTAGTTTAGTTCCAATTTGTATACAACTATATAATTGGACCAAGACTGGGCTATGATTGGGCTATTTTAGGTGTCGGTTGTTCAGTTTATGTGCTGAGGGAATTGGTTTTTTAAAAAACTTATCTCATTTCCGTTTGGTTGTGAAATATAAAGTAGTTACAATTATTTGAAGCTTTCATGTGTAGTCTAAGTTTTCCTTAAGTAAATAACCCGGTTCTAGATATTGAACTATCAAGCTGTATCGGATATGTGAATTAATACTTCTTAGCGCAATGTAGTCTCAATGATGTTCCTTCTGTGTAATGAAACATGCGCGTAGAAAAAAAAACTTGAACAAACCGGGCAGTAAAATTGGAGTTTGAGCTCATCATTTCCATGTTAATAATTTAAGGTAGCATAAGTTAGATCCATATGATAATCGTGTTTTCCATTTCAATAGCAAGTTCAGTAATTCCATTTAGTGATCTTGGCTCGAATCAACCTAAAAATAATCGGGTTTGTTTTGTGTTATCCCGATCGGCTTTTAGTAACTAAGTAAGTAATCTGAGTCGTAAAACAAGGATTCCAATGATCACTCTTTCATTAAGTTCGAATCGGAGAATATGGCTTTTCTT
Organism: Nicotiana glauca; assembly: GCA_026770625.1. Lineage (NCBI taxonomy): Eukaryota > Viridiplantae > Streptophyta > Magnoliopsida > Solanales > Solanaceae > Nicotiana > Nicotiana glauca. The sequence continues at coordinate 10,566 of MU744309.1, read as the reverse complement.
TGCAATTGTTAAACAGTTCTTAAATAGTGAATAAATTAGGATTTCTTTTTAGAGACAAATAAAGTAGAGAATCATAGTTGCTTTTAGGTTTGCCCTTTTTAAATAATAGCGAGATGAGCCTTGCCCAAATAAAACGCATAAACTGCGGGGCCCTCGTAAGTGTATATATTAAAATACTTAGATTTCGGGATGTGCCATTTAGCGAATTTCACGGCCTTCCCCAAAATAATAATGCGTTAGGCTCTTTAGGCGCGTATTAATAATTTCACTTTCTTAAACTCGGGTGCACATTTATGTGACTCAAATCCAAATCTCAACGGAGTCGAAATATGTCAATAA
>MU744309.1:0-10186 GCA_026770625.1 Nicotiana glauca | reverse complement strand
AAACCTTTCCTCGATTCGGGATTCAACCGGTGACTTGGGACACCATAAATCTCCCAAGTGGCGACTCTGAATCTCTTAATAAACGAATCCCGTTTCGATTGTCCTTTAATTGGAAAAAAAAACTTCCTTTACTACGCCCCTCGCGGGGTGCGGTAGCGCCAAAAGGAGGTGTGACAATATTGATATAAAGTAAAAATCTAAAGAATACAATGAAGATGGGGAAAAATTGCACTTATAAATTGCAAGTGCTACATTTATTTTAACAACAAGTAAATTAACCAAAAAAGAGTAAATTCAAAGATTTTGCATTGCCTTAGTAAGTTCGTCATAATCAATATGAACTGAGTGACCTTCTTCTGGAATGTTAAATTCGGATGGGTTACCATGTCTTAATATATCTCCAAGTTCGTCGTCTTCTGGGCTATCAATATCTTCACATCCTTGATTTCTTCGTTTCGATCTAATTAAATCTCTGAAATATACTAAAACTTCCAAATCATTGCTTCCCAATGAGTAACGGGTATCTCCAAGTTGTTGTCTTGCTTGGCTAAATGCACTCTCTGATGCAACAGTTAAAATTGGCACATTCAGCACGTCCCAAGCCATAGCAGAAAGAACAGGAAATTGCTTTCCATTCCTATGGCACAATCCCAATGGTGAAAATTCCTTTGTGCGAGGCTCTTTTTGCTTTTGCAAGTAGAATTGAAGTTCATAAATGTTTCTGCTACTGCTCTAAGTGTTAGAAAATGTAGAAAAAATATTAAAACTATCAAGGCCTTCTTTATCATCCACAGTAGTAGAAGTGGTGCGGTGCATAGTGAGATTAACATTGCCTACATTAAGAGCAGCATCGTCAATTACATTTGCATAATAATTATATAATTGTTATAAAGAATTATTTAGCTTGGTCATACAAGTATACAAATCTAGAGTTTCAGATGGTCCAATATCCATATAAGTATATAAATCATTCATTAATTGGTGACAATCAGACATCTTAATAGAAGATTTAAAACAACACCAATTAAGTAAATCGGAGAAATTAGAAAGAAATATTTTTTGAATTTTGCTTGCATTTTTTCAACATCAATATATTTTTCTTTCTTCTTAAATTCAAAGAGTAGAAAAGAAATTTCAGCTATATGTACTAAAGCTATAGTAACAGTAGAGTAATATGCTCCAGAAAACTCAACAATAGCTGTATAAAATTTATGTAAAAATTTAACAACATCATTAATGACCTCCCAAGTAGTAGTTGTTACATACAGTTTGGATAAGTACAATGCGCATTAGCAACTTCAGTTATTGGGAATCTATATTTGTAGCAACATTTTCAAAATATATATGGATAATTCCATCTAGTAACAATTTTGTCTGGCATGAATCTTGGTTTAAGATTATACTGAATACACTTATTCTTAAATTCCTTTAATTTAGATTGTCTATTATTTCCTTGAATAACACCAACTGCTCTCCTAACATGAGTAATCTCGGTAGAAAATAAATCAAAGCTACTTTTAACAATTAAATTATGAACATGACATGCACACATAACATGAAAAATTTCATCAAGTGGTGGTTGCAAATGCAGTTTTAATATTGAAATTGCAGCAGTAGTGTTAGAAACATTATCAAAAGACACACACAATACTTTTTGCTTGAGATTATAAAATTCAACAACTTCACAAATAGTAGTACTTATAAACGCAGTAGTATGACTTTGATCTTCATCATATTTAAAAGCGATAATACATTTTTGCATACAATAATTATCATCTATCCAATGACATGTAATTGTCAAATAATCATTTTCATTAACAACATGGCCAATATCAAAAGTTAGAGAAACTCTACAAGGAAGGTGGCTAAACAAATAACGTATGTATATTTGATATTGTCCATGAAGTCTAAAGATATCAGATCTACAAGTACTTCTAGTGGTACCTTTAAATAAAGGATTGCAAATCCTTTGAATATACATAATGAGATATGATGAAGAAGCAAAAGAAAAAGGTAGACAAACCAAAGGAATCATTTTTTCTAACTCCTCACGATCCTTCATTTTATCATATTTCATGACCTCTAGTAGTAGGATTTAGAGTTGCTTGATTTTCATCTCCATCAGAGCCCCATTCTGTAGGATGCTCCATTCTCATATGTCTACTAAGTGTCCCAGTCTCCCCTAATTGTCTTCCAGTCTTATGTTTAAAAGTATCATTACAAAGTTTGCATTTAACTCTATCAGTACCTTCTATTTCGTCAATTTTTTTTACAAACCTTACTTCTTTTTCTCCGATTACTAGTCGGGGCCACATGTGGTCTACTACTAGCACTACGACCACCACCCCTGCTACCAGCTCTAACACTACTAGGTGTAAGTGGTATCTCATCTTCCATTTCTAATTCATTATCTTCTATACCGAAATCTTCATGGAATTGTTCATATTCTATATTATTATCTAGTAATATTTCAGGAATATTTGCAGAGGAATTTAAATTACTATCAGATGCTGAAGTACTACCTCTTTTTTATTTTTCCGATTAGTAACCTTATTACAAACTCTTTTTGCAGCATTAAACATATTGTAAAAATTTAACTACTAGCAACAATTAAAAATGTAAATAAAATAATAAATAAGAGAAAGGGTTGGAGCCTTGGAGGGGGTTCACCGAATTCGGAAGTAAATTAAACACTTGATGATTTCGCAACTCCAATGTTACCACGAAGAAACATCAATTGTTCCAATTTTGAAGTTCAATTGTTCAAACTTCAAATAATAAATACTAGGACAAATGAAATTCCAAAAAGGGAAGAGCCAAATAGTTGATTGAGAAATGAAAGATGAGTAAAGAAATGAAGAAGAAGGCGAGTGTATTTATAATTTTTCAAATGGGTGTTAATTTAAAAAAAACCCAAAATGGGCTATTTATGAAATTCTACTATTGGCCAACGACCATAATGGGAAAATGACCGTTGCCAACATTCAGATGTTAGGCCCACTAGTAAAAAAAATTAGTTACCGTTATTGTAACGACCCGACCGGTCGTTTTGAGCCCTAGCGCATCGTTCAGCAGTCTGAGGCCATGAGCAGTTTCATTTCAGGGTTATGACTTGTACGCGTGGTCGGAATTGTATTTCGGAAAATTCAGAGTTGATTTGGAAAGAGAATTCTCATTTCGAAAGCTTAAAGTTGAAAGAATTAGCTAAGATTAGATTTTTAAGTAAACAACATCGGAATCGGGATTTAAAGGTTCCAACAGGTTCGTATGATGATTCCAGTTTTGGGCGTATGCCCGGATTGGGTTTTGGATGACCCGGGAGTATTTTGGCGCCCATTGTGGAAGTTAGCATGTTGGAAGAAATTTTATAAGTTTGGCTTGAAGTGCATTTCAGTGTTATCAATATCTGTTTGGGATTCCAAGTCTGGGAGCAGCTCCGTATGGTGATTCTGGAGTTGGAAGCGCGATCGGAAGTGAATTCGGAGGTCCGTAGGTCATTTTGGAGTCATTTGGCTAAAGATAAAAATTTGAAGGTTTTTGTGAAGTTTGACCGGAAGTGGACTTTTTGATATCGGGGTCGGAATCCGATTCTGAAAGTTGGAGTAGGTTCGTAATGTCGATTATGACTTGCGTGCAAAATTTGAGGTCAATCGGACGTGATTTGATAGGTTTAAACATTGGAAATAGAAGTTTGAAATTCTAAAGTTCATTAAGTTTGGATTGGAGGTCAATTCATGATTTTAGTGTTGTTTCATGTGATTTGAGGCCTCGAATAAGTCCGTAACATGTCTTGGGATTGGTTGGTAGGTTTGGTTGAGGTTCTGGGGGCCTCAGGTGGATTCCGGGTGGTTAGTGGATCAAAAAGGAATTTTTGGAAAGTGCTGAAGCATTTGCTTCTATCATAACCGCACCTGCGATTGGTTGACCGCAGGTGCGAGACCGCAGAAGCGGTTGTATCTTCACAGAAGCGGCCCAAGGCCAGGCAGCCCAAGATCGCAAATACGGCCCTAAATCCGCAGAAGCGGAACTGTCGAAGCGGTGGGCCTGTTCACAGAAGCGGCCCAAGGCCAGGCAGCCAAGACCGTAGATGCGGCCCTAAATCCACAGAAGCGGTGGGCCTATTCGCAGAAGCGGCCCAAGGCCAGGCAGCCAAGACCGCAGATGCGGCCCTAAATCTGCAGAAGCGGTGGGCCTGTCCGTAGAAGCGCTCCAGATCGTAGAAGCTGTCTTCTTTCCACAGAAGCGTGGCCGCAAGTGCGGCCCAGGATCCGCATAAGCAGAAATCGCAGAAGGCAGTGGCCTTCATTTATTCGGACTCTAGGCCATTTTTGCTTATTTTCACACATTTCTTGTTCGATTTTGGGAGCTTTTGAGAGAAGACTTCTACCTTGCATCTTGAGGTAAGTTATCCTACCTATTCTTTTTTAATACTTGAAGTTTGGGCAGGTTAACACATGTAAATTAGTGAAAATTATGGGAATAGAGTAAAACCTAGGGGTTTATTAAAAACAAGATTTAACCACGAAATTGGTTATAGAATGGAGTAGAAATTATATATTTTTATCCTTAGGTTATAAGGAGCAACTTCCTTCGAAAAATTTCGGAATCCGGGCACGTGGTCCCGGGGTCGGATTATAGAAACCTTGAATTTAAGGTTGGGAAATTTGGTTAATAGTTAGAATATGAACTTTTAAGCATGTATTGACTAGTTCTTACCCTATCTGAATAGTTGTGGATCGTTCGGCTCCAAATTCGAGGTTTGGGCGTGTTCTTGAATCGGAATATAGGCTTCGGAGCGAGGCGAGTCTCCTTTCTAGCCTTGTAAGAGTGAATTGTCCCCATAGGTGAGTTAATTGGTTGCTTCTATTTGTGGGGGTCTACGTATGCATGAGGTGACGAGAGTCCGTGCGTAGCAACTATTATGCTATTGTCCGGGTAGTCTAGGACCCAAAAGCATGCTATACTTGGATTAATTGTAAACCTGTTGACAACCTGAATTGCTTATATCATATTGAACTAGTAAACGAATTTCTAAAAAGATTAAATATCATTTTCCTAAATTATTAAAGGAGAATTGGCTTTATTTGGATAAATATTCCCCGATAAATTCTTAATTGACTGTTTGAGCATGTATCTCTACGTGTACCTGCGTCACATGTATGATTCGCAAGCAGGGTGTTTGTTTATTTTATGTTGACCGCGTCGTAGGATAGTTTGCGAGTGGGGTAATAGATACATCTATGGTTTGAGCCGTTCGACCCTCGGCAGTGCACAGTTTACATTTTTGTTGGAGCGGGCTGTCGACCTCGGCATGATTTGCGCATGATATATATTGTTGCCTGAGAACTTTAAATGTTGATATTGCCTTTTATGGCTTGATATAAATTGATAAGATAATGAAAATTAAATCTTGAAAATCCTTTATTATTTGTTAAAGATGTTTACTTATTTTCCGGCTTTGTGAGTTAGAACTGCTATATAAATCTATGATTTCCTCACATTTTTAGTATATTATTTTCTGACCTCTAGCAAGTGTTGAAGTCGACCTGTCGTCTCTAATTCTTCGAGATTAGACGGTATACTTGCTGAGTACATGTTGTTTTCGTACGTATACTACACTTCTGTGCATTATTGTTGCACAGGCATATGCAACTCTAGTGGCTTAGTGGCATCGCGGCATGGTTGACACGGAGACTAGGTGAGTTGTATTTCCTCGAGGTGACCCGCAGCTAGTATAGTTTCTCTCAGGATTCTATTTATTTCCTATCCAATTGTATTCCGGACAGCAGTTGTACTTTATTCGGTTTTTCTTAGAAATTGCTCGTGCATTTGTGACAGCGGGTTCTGGGAGGATTTTTGGATTATTCAGTATTAAGTCTTTTATCGACTTCATGTTCCTTTCTGTAAAATTTTATTATTTATTATTTAATGTATAAGAAAAATAATTTCCGCAAATACTAAAATTGGAATTTAATTATGCATTCTTGGTTGGATTGCCTGACAGCGGTGTCCGGCGCTACCACGATCCTTAGTAGATTTTGGGTCGTGACAGTTATACCGGTCCAGTTTGGGCCGGTTAACCTGTTGAATAGTAATTTGCGTTGACCAGGTTTGACCGGTTCGATTAACCAGTTAATAAAACGTGAACGGACCAAATCCCTTACCCTTTTAATCCAACCCCACCCGACCCCTTGTACCGGTCTAGGCCGGTTCCAGTTTCAACTGGTCTGGGCCGGTCTGGAAACGGGCTGACCCGACCCGTTAGACACCCATAGGTTAACCCTATTCTTCAAGAGGGATCTTGCTGCCTCTGACATGAGCTTGAAAACTGAGAATTGACCCTGTTCTTCAGGCGGGCTCCTGATGCTTCTCTAACTTGAACTTGAAAATTGAAAGTTGACTCTGTTCTTCAGGCGGGCTCCTGATGCCTCTTTGACTTGAGCTTGAAAATTAAAAATTGACCCTATTCTTTAGGCGGGCTCTTGATGCTTCTCTAACTTGAACTTGAAAATTGAAAGTTGACCATATTCTTTAGGCGGGCTCCTGATGCCTCTCTGACTTGAACTTGTAATATGAAAGTTAACCTTGTTCTTCAGGCGGGATCCTCCTTATTGATATTAAACGAAATTGAAAGTTGACCCCGTTCTTCGGACGAACTCCTGGTACTTCTCTGATTTGAGCTTAAAACGGATTTATGAAATATTGACCCTCGTTCTCCAGGTGGGTGCCTGCAATCAAAACAGCAAAACGAACAAAATTTTCTGCCCTAGTTTGGACAAGGAAGATTTGTGAGTTGTTAGCAAAACTGTAAATCACCTATGCTATAGATTCAATGATGAGAATAAAACTAAAGACTCGACTAGGATGTGCGTCTTCTGTGAGTAAAACCAAGAAAATTTGACTAGCAAATGCGTCTGCTAAAAATAAAACATGAATGACCCAAACTAGGAAGTGTGTCTCCTAGGGATGAACTTAAATGACCCAAATTAGGAAGTGCGTCTCGTAAAAAAGTAACCTGAAAGACTCATATTAGGAAATTCGTTTCCTACATGTGAAACTTGAATGAACCAAACTAGAAAGTGTCTCCTAGGGGTGAAATTTCAATTTTGGAAGTGTGTCTCCTAAAAGTATATCATGAAAGACCCAGACTAGGAAGTCCCTCTTCTGGGGGTGAAACTATAATGACTCAAACTAGGAAGTGCATCTCCAAGGGATGAACTTAAATGATCTAGGAAGTGCGTCTTCTAGGGGTGAAATCTCAATTTAGGAAGTGCGTCTCCTAGGGGTGAAATCTCAATTTAGGAAGTGCGTCTCCTAAAAAGTATAATATGAAATTCTCTAACTAGGAAGTGCGTCTCCTAGGGATGGAACCTCTAACCTAAAATTAGGAAGTGTGTCTCTTAAAGAAATAAAATCTAAAAAACCCAAACTAGGAAGTGTCTCCTAGATTTGAGATTGAGCTTGAGGAAAACTATAAACTGAGCTTGACTAAACTAAAAATTGACCGTATTCTCCAGGTGGAACCCCTGAACTCAAGAAAAACTAATGATTACCAACTTAACAAAATTGAAAATTGATCCTATTCTCCAGACGGGACCCATGAACTTAAAGAAAGCTAAAGATTAACAACTTAAAACATAAACTGACCCTATTCTTCAGGCGAGACTCCTGAACTTAAGGAAAACTAAAGATTAACAAGTTAAGAAAATTAAAATTGGCCAATTCTACAGGTGTGGCCATTGAACCTAAGAAAACTAAAGACTACCAACTGGACGAAACTAAAAGCTGGCCCTATTCTCCAGGCGAGACCTTGAACTAAAGGAATGCTAAAGACTAACAACTTAGAAAAACTAGAAATAGCTATTTTCCAGGAGGGATCCTGAACTTAAAGAAAGCTAAAAACTCTTCCGACTAGGGAGAATGTCTAACAGGTAAAAACCTTCTCAAATAGCCTTTGTGTTGACAAATCTGGGTGCGACAACCAAAAGTTTCAAGCTTCCAAGATTTGATTTGGACATAGTCTTCATCCCTATTTCAAACAAAGAAAACTTGTGAGTTTAAAACATGGGGGGGGGGGGGTTAGTTTTTGGCCTTTATCTTGAGGGCGATTACTCCTACACTTGCCATGATAACTTTGATTTCAACTCGGAAGACCTTGATTTTTATTGGTTAACAACTTTCTCTATTACCCTTATAAAAGAAAATACCTCTGATCCATTCAAGCCAAATACCCTCTATATGTTGCATTGTGTGATATTTACCAAACCTTTGCATTTCACATGAATCCTAAAGCTCATCAATTGTTGTCAACTCGGTGCTTATACCACTCTTTCCTAGCTTATGCAACTTTGATGGCTAGCTAGACTCCACTCTGTACAATTGGAAAGCTATATCGAATTTTGAAATCATTTCTCACTTCTTCTGACCCTACAGACTAAAAAAGAGGACTTAAACAAAGCAAGATGAACATAGTAAGGGAAAAATGGAAAGAGATGATATCTAACAGGAAAATTACACAGTAGAAACTTATCAGATGTGGATACCAACTCTAATGACCATGACATGCATTATTGGATTAAGTTTCCTAATCTGTGAGGGTGGTGTGACGACCCAAAGGGTCATCACCTATTTTCCTCATCTGTTTCGTGCTTCCGAGGCCTTGAAAACCTTATTTTCTATTGCCTCGATTTGCGTGCATAGTCCGGCGCGTAACCGGAAAGCTTTTATGATGAAATATGTGGAATCTGTGAAAAATTTGAAGAATTTTGATATTAATATGATTATAGTTGACTTTGGTCAATATTTTTGGTAAACGGATCTGGACCCGAGATTGGATGGTCCCGGGAGGTCCGTAGAAAAATATGGGACTCGGGCATGTGCTCGGAGTCGAAATTCGAGGTCTAGAACCTGAGTAAAAGAATTTTTCTTTTAAATTGTTTTTCTGAAATTATTAAGGAAAATGGAAAGGAAAATTGATTAAAAGACTATGGTATCGGGCTCGTATTTTGGTTCCGACGTCCGGTACAAGTCTTATATTTTTTTAAGCGCTTTCTGTAAAGTTTGGTCGAAATCGGATGTCGTTTGACGTGTTTTGGACTATAAGTTCCAAGTTTGAAAGTTTAAAAGGAAAATCTTGAGTTTTGAGGCTTGATTCTATGTAAATGATGTTATTTTGGCGATTTGATCGCGCGAGCAAGTCCGTAGGATGTTTTTTAGGTTGTGAGCACGTTTGGTTTGGAGGCCCGAGGGCTCGGGTGAGTTTTGGATAGGTCACGAGAGAATTTTTGAAGTTAAATCACAGCTGATGCATTTATGACCTGCAGGCTTCGCATTTGCGAAGCCTGGTTCGCAAATGCGGTATCGCAAATGCGAACATCCATTCATAATTGCGAAGATGGCCCGGCCTAGGTCTACCCTGTCTCGCAAATACTAGATTAACCATTGCAAATGCGAAGGAGGGGGATGCCGGGCAGGACCGCAATTGCGATAAATAATTCGCAAATACAAAGTCGTGGTATGAAGAGCTGCAGTTGCAAATGCGACGCCCTTGCTCGCAAAAGCGAGAGGGCCTTGGTCGCAAATGCGAGAAATAGTTCGCAAATGCGAACCTAGGCAGCCAGACCTGGGTTCACAAATGCGATCCCAGATGTCGCAATTCCCAGGAAAAATATTGTTCGCAATTGCCATATCCGCAGCCTAGCAATTTTGATACATAGTCAAAATTTCATCACTTTTCACTATTCTTTCAAAACCCAAACCCCATAGGCGATTTTTCAAGAGCAAACTTCATCCCAAATCACTTGTAAGTCGATTTTTACTCAATTCTTTCAACTTTTAACATCATTAAGCATGTTTTCCATTTGAAATCAGGGATTTTCATGGGTGAAATTGGGGTTTTTGGGTAGAACCTAGGTTTTCTAGAAATTGGGGAGTAAAACTTTGGGAAAATCAATTTTATGCATTCAAACCAATTAATATAGTGTTTATTAAAGTAATTGAACAAACTGTGATTAGATTCGAGCGAATTGGAGGTGGAACCACGAGGTAAAGCAATAGTTGAGGATTAAGCGGATTTCAAGACTTTGAGGTAAGTGTTTGGTCTAACCCTAGTTTGAGGGAATAGGAGTTGAGTCTTATTGCTAATTGCTATGTGATCGAGTACGATGTATATGCATGGTGACGAGTA
>MU744305.1:232618-252587 GCA_026770625.1 Nicotiana glauca | reverse complement strand
TATATATAATCAAAACAACATGAAAATGTGATTATTTAGGGCGTGATCATAGTCAAATTCACCTATTATCAATGCTTGTCGGGTTAAAACGGCCCAAAGATACTCTTAATATGTGTGATATAATTCTATGCTTTGAGCCAAGTCTGCATGATTTTTTCAAAAGTCCTCACACCATTAAAAGTATCAAACTTCTTATAAGTAGCTTATTTTTCTTTTTTACTTTTCATATGGGACATTGTTCACACACTCCCAATAATTTCCTCCTTGAACTAAGTTCCACATGACCCATCACCGTTTTGTGGGCTAATTTGGAGATTAACTGTGTGCCACTCACTTGATCCGAGTATTTACGGTCACCGACGCCCAAGGAGAGACTGTATATGTGTCGTCTTTGAAGCTATAGGTAAAGGTATTGACCGGCCCAATCTCCAGTATATTATACTGGAGCCAGCAAAGTATACCGGTCCAGCATAATATGCTGGAGTTCATACACAAGTGCACCGAACTCCAGTATATTATGCTGGACCGGTCTCTATTGCAGCAAAACGGTGGCTATTTTTCATTAACTTGGTAAATGTTGGCTATTTTTGATTGACCGGTCCGAAAACTAGCTATATTGTGCTATTTTTACAATATTGGCGGCTATTTGTGTAAAGATCTAATGTTTTATATGATAAACTTTCTTAGCATGGATTAAACAAAATTTGTCCAGACAAGATATAAGGTTAATTAATAGCTATTATGTGTAAAGATATAAGATATAAGGTTACATATATATATATATATATATATATATATATATATTGGAAATACTTAAATCCACGAGTGTACTACTAGTAGACTAACTATTTGAGATGTCTACTTCCCTCATTTTAAAAAGCTTATCATGTTATGAACAATAAAAGAAGAAGAGTATTGCAGAGAAAAATAGAGGGAGAGAATTCTTATTGATTTGGGATGAATTAAAATGGAATAGAACCCTCTATTTATAGGGAGATGGTTGCTTAGCCACCAAGTAATAAACCCTAGAATCTCTCTAAATATAGACATTCACCATAAATAAAATTCTATTTATAACACTCCCCTTTGAATGTCTATTCAATAGATAATGTGCCTCGTTACAACTTTAACTAAAAGAAAACCCAATGGAAAAAAAATTATAGAAAAGGAAAAAGAGTACACATATCTAATAATACGCCTTTTGGTTGCCTCGTTAAAAACCTTGCAAGGAAAACTCAGTGAGACAAAACCTTGTAAGGGAAAAAGAGTGCAACTCGCATTAACTCCTCCTGATGAGAGCATCAATTCACATCTTTAAGCATTTGCATTTCAATCTTGTGCACCATCTTCAAAAGATCTCTTAAACAAATTTGTTTCACCTTGAAATCATCATTCTTGATAGAGATGAATTGTCTTCATATGATCTTGTTGGAATCGTCAGTTCAATATCTTCACATAGAGGTGAAAACTCTTGCTATCATATTATCATGCATATAGTTATAGCAAGATATATTTGTGCACAAATTGCACTAAGGAAGTGGTACTTCAAGATCAAGAATTGTATATGCTTCAAGCAACTTAAATCTTTCATGGATTGTCATATAATTTAAGTCATACAAATAGACTTTAGATTTGTATCAAGTTTTCATGTCATGCCAGACGTATAAGATACATAGAGGTGATAGCACACATCATTGTCTTTATACTTTTAAGTGTTTGAACTACATGTCCAAAACTACTTGTCTTTCATATGAAACCAAATTCCACTTGAATTGTTTCTCCAGACTTAAGATCCTCATATATATTTAGCGTTATAATCAATGTCGTCGACAAATATTTTATATCGGTTCCAACTTCCTTATTTTTCATAAAGACATAACATAGAGATCTCTTCATTGATATGTTAAGGAACCTGAATCTTTCGTGAGATATGAAGTGTTATGTTATGTGATCTTCTAGATCACTTGCCTCCTTTATTATGATATTTTTTATCATTTGCTCATCTTCTTTATCAAGAAGTTTATTTGAAATCGATTTTTCTATATGCTTTAAGCCTGCCATATACTTTGTCCTTCTAGGACTTAATATGAGCATTTGCAATGAGAATATAGTTACTTTCTTTGGGTCAGCAAATGCGTCTGCCATGCTTTGCAATATATTGCAAATGAATTATCCTTTTATAAACTTCAAGTTCATATTAGATGTACAGATGATAATTCATTCCACGTAATTTTTTCTCAACTGTTATCATGTCTCTCCCTCATGTTAGAAAAACTAATTTATTTACTCAACTTTGAGAACCCATCTTTGTGTGTTATGGTGTTAATCAAAATATACACCGCACATAATAATAAGATGGAAATATTTGGTTCCTGACCATGAACCACTTGTAAGGAAAGAAAATAATATAATTTCTTATATAACGTATATCAAACTGATATACAAAACTATGTTCTCATAAGCAATTATTTAGCTATTAAGTGGAAGTACTCAATAAATTATTTTGCTAAACCAGCTGTGATGTAGACCAACTTATCAAGATGAACTTCTTGAATAGAAAATCTAGAATATGCTCTAAATTAATTTTTGAGCAAGTTACTTCGCAAACACCATGTTGCGGGTTAATAATAATCGCACATGTAACAATATCATAGATGCATCTTATGTGGTATACATGGCAGGTGAATGAGCCCATATTCACCTTTGATATTTCGAACATTCATGGGATTCAATCCCAATTTTAGTTGATTTATTAATTAATGAGAACAAGCACTACTAAAAAAACCAGGGTTTAGCGACGGACAAAATCTGTAGCTAAACAGAAAAATCCGTCGCTAATCTCATTTAGCGACAGATTATCTAAAGATACTGTTAGCGACGAGCATTTTAGCGACAGATTAGCGACGAAGTTCATAGCTAATTCCAGTTTTTGTTGCAGTGAAGCAATATAAGAGAATTCGTAAAAAACTTTCTAGTTCTTTTAATATTTACCCATGTGAATTCTCTGTTATTTTTGCACATCATACTTAAATTGATATGGCTAAATTAATTATGCCAACTGAATAAATTATCAATATTGATAAACTTCAGATTTACAACATGACGTGTGCAATTATTAATAAACTCTAAGTTTATCATGATATGTGTTTTTATATCAATAAACATCCACTTTAGTATGATATTCTTTTATTTGTGTAGTACAAACTGGAGAATGAAGCGGGTAGCTTTTTACATACATATTGCTCCGCTACAAATTATAGTAATAGAAGATATTAAATATTTCCTTTATTTATAGTCTCAATATAATCAACCGAATTTCACGAATACCTTAGAAACTCAATTAAGTTTCTTTGAGATTTATTACAACACAATACCTTATTGGTAATTAATTGCGTATCTCCAGAATAATAATAATTGGCTCTTCTAGAGCTCTCAATTAATTATTACTACCACAGATTCATCAACATCCATGTGATGAATATCTCTTTTAAAGAGAAATTTATACCATTATGGGTACGGTCAAAATTATATGTAAGATCTGTTTCTTGCATTATCATTGTCTTTTAATAATCACAATGCCAAAATATTTTGGCGTACAATAGGTACGTGACCAATGACCATTCATGCCATAATAATGATATTATGTTCTTATATCATCTCAAACCTTCTTCTAGAGGTGACTGTGGTATATTCACTGCCACTAGAATGTTCACATTCTTTCAAGAATGAATATATATTTGTAAATCACATGTTGTCACATTCAAATCATGAATGGACCATAATCATCTATATGTACTTTACAAAATCTCATGTCAAATCGATTTCTCTTAAAGGAATGGGAATGGAGCAAATTCAATGAGACGGATTTTTAATAGTTTGCACACAATCATACATGAATTTGATCATGGTAAGGCATAGAAATTTTACCACTTCAGGTGGGTGTAATTTCTTACAAACTCCATTAGAGTTATAACCAAACTTTGTTATCTTTGCTTGTATATTAAAATCAAATTATAGAATTTCAAGAATTTAAAAGAGAAATATAAAGTAAAATACTCACCTTAAATTCAAAATTTAATCATGAAGGAAGTTCATGGAACAATTGGCAATCATTGTGCTCAATCCCAAAGCTTCTACTCAATTGGTTAAAGTCTCGTGTTGATAACGCATTATGAACAATAAAAGAAGAATAAGAGTACTGCAGAGAAAAGTAGAGGGAGAAAATTCTTATTGATTTGGGATGAATTACAATGGAATAGAACCTTCTATTTATAGGGAGATGGTGGCTTAGCCACCAAGTAATAAACTCTAAAATCTCTCTAAATATAGATATTTACCATTAATAAAATTCTATTTATAACATATCAGTTATAATCGAATAATTGTCCAAGGCATATTTGGGGAAATTAGACACTATTGTCACGTCCTCAGTTCTTAACTAAGTACACGTGCGGCACTTGACAACTTGCTCACGATCTTGCACAACTTGCTCACGTTCTTGTTATGCCAAGTCAACCTTACTACACTCAAGATCGCTAAGAGAATGGAAGAAAGAACACAAGAGAATTGCTAAAGGAAGCTTTGTATTAGAGAGAACTTGAAATGTTTGCTTGATTGATGAATTACAAATGAATGCCCCCTATTTATACTAATCACCTAGGGACTAGTATGTAAATAATAATTGTTCTACAAGTCCTTCCATATTTACAAATAAGTCCATTCTCTAGAATTCTCTACAAGACTAGAATATTCCAAGGACTTTCCTAGAAAATCCATAGGATTCTAAGGTCTTCCATGAGAAATCTCCATATTTCTCTAGAACCTTCCTACAAGTGCATAAATATCTAGAGCTTCCCAAGGAAATTCTCCATAGTTCTAGAATATTCTACCAAGATTTAGTCCCAAATTTATGTAACACATCCATGTGGCAAAAATATATGCCAAGTGTCACCTATGTGGCGTGATGACATGGCAGGTCATCACACTCTCCCCCACCTAATATTGCGACGACCGCGGCGCAATGCTGTTGCATAAACTCTCGGATCTTATCTTTGAATTGCCACAAGTCTTCATATCGTTCCCACGTGGCCTCCTCCGGTGATTGCCCTTTCCAATGGACGAGGAACATAGCAGTGGCTTTTTGCCCTTGTTTTCGCCTGGCTTGGTAATCTATGATAGCCTCAATCTCCCGATCATGCGAGGCGGTGATAGTCATTGGCGCTCGACTTGATTGGCCCCTACTCGGATCATCCTTATCTTCATGATATGGCTTAAGCATGCTCGCATGGAAAACAGGGTAGATCTTAAGATACGACGGCATGTCAAGCTTGTATGAGATCTTGCCTATCTTGGCGACGATCTTAAATGGCCCCTCATACTTGCGAATTAAATTCTGATGCATGCCCCGTAGTGCCTTGAATTGCCTTGGGTTAAACTTCACCATGACCATGTCCCCAACCCTATAATCTGTGGGACGCCGCTTACGGTCCGCAAATTTCTTCATCTTCTTAGCTGCCTTATCCAAGTAGGACTTAGCAGTGTCGAGCTGCTCCTCCCATCCTTTAGCCATATGATAAGCCCCCAAACTTTTTCCCTCGAAGGCGGCTGGTAATGAATGTGGAGTTTGTGGTTGTTGACCTGTGGCTAGCTCAAATGGTGTCCGCCCCGTGGACTCACTCCGCTGTAAGTTATAAGAGAATTGGGCGATGTCTAGGAGCCTTGCCCAATCTTTCTGGTGCGCACTTACATAATGCCTCAAGTAGCATTCCAGTAAGGCATTGACCCGTTCCGTTTGTCCATCCGTCTGTGGGTGGAAACTAGTAGAAAAGTGCAGTTCCGTGCCTAGTATGTCGAACAACTCTCTCCAAAAGTTCCCAGTGAAGCGGGGGTCTCGATCACTGATGATATGCCTTGGTAAGCCCCAATACTTTACCACGTTCTTAAAGAATAACTTGGCGGCTTCCTTAGCTGTGCAACCCGGTGAGGCGGGCATGAAAGTGGCATATTTGGAAAATCTATCCACGACCACCATAATAGTACCATAACCAGCGGACTTCGGTAGGCAAGTGATAAAGTCCATAGTCACGCTCTCCCATGGACGCTCTGCAACTGGTAATGGCTCCAAAAGTCCTCCGGGTTGTTTTTGTTCAACCTTGTCCTGTTGACAGACAAGACAAGTCTGCACATAGCACTCTATGTCATCTCGCATGTGTGGCCAATAGTAGACTGACTCAACCAAGGCCCTAGTGCGACGTTGGCCTGGATGACCAGCCCACATTGTATCATGACTCTCCCTTATTATCCGCCGTCTGATGTCTCCAAACTTAGGCACGTAGACCCGCCGACCCGTGGTAAGTAATAGGTCATCTTCTACCCAAAAACGTCTCGTCTTGCCCTGGTTGGCTAACTCGATAAGTTGTTTGGCTGCTGGATCATGTTGCATGCCTTCTTTTATAGCCTCACGAATGTCCCAAGTTGCTGAAGTGATGGCAGCAAGCTCGGCTTTCCGGCTCAAGGCATCAGCTACAACATTACCTTTGCCCGGCTTGTACTCTAGCACATAATCAAACTCGGCCAAGAAGTCTTGCCACCTAGCCTGTTTTGGCGTGAGCTTCTTCTGCGTCTGAAAGTAGCTAGTAGCCACATTGTCGGTCTTGACCACGAACCTCGACCCGAGCAGATAATGTCTCCATGTACGAAGGCAATGCACAATTGCAGTCATTTCCTTCTCTTGCACCGTGTAACGCCGCTCCGTCTCATTTAACTTGCGGCTCTCAAATGCTATGGGATGCTTATCCTGCATCAGGACACCCCCAATGGCGAAGTCTGAGGCATCTGTGTGTACCTCAAATGTCTTAGCAAAGTCAGGTAGTGCCAAGACTGGCTCCTTTGTTATAGCTGCCTTAAGGCCTTCAAAGGCCTTTTGACAATGCTCTGTCCAAACCCATGGATTGTTCTTCTTTAGCAACTCGGTCAATGGTGCGGCCTTTGCTGAGTAGCCACTGATGAACCGACGATAGTAGTTAACAAGGCCAAGGAAGGATCTCAACTCAGTTACCTTTGAAGGTGCCTCCCACTCCTGGATAGCACGTACCTTAGCCTCGTCCATGCGTAGCTCGCCATTGCTAATGACATGGCCCAAGAAGTGCACCTTTGATTGTGCAAACTCGCACTTTTCCTTCTTGATGTATAGCTCGTTCTCCCGCAAGACTTGGAAAACTTTCCTTAAATGCTCCATGTGTTCCTCCAAGTTGTTGCTGTAGATGACTATGTCATCTAGGTAGACTACCACGAACTGATCAAGGTAGGGATGAAAAATCTTATTCATAAGAGTGCAAAATGTGGCCGGTGCATTGGTTAGGCCGAAGGGCATCACCAACCACTCAAAGGCTCCATATCTTGTCACACATGCTGTCTTTGGTTCATCCCCTTCAGCAATGCGTACCTGGTAGTAGCCCTTTCGAAGATCCACCTTGGTAAAGTACTTGGCTTGCCCAAGTCTATCGAACAAGTCAGCAATGAGCGGGATCGGGTACTTATTCTTCACTGTAACCGTGTTAAGTGCTCGGTAGTCTATGCACAAGCGCAACGATCCATCCTTCTTCTTCTGGAACAATACCGGTGCGCCGAAAGGTGCCTTTGATGGGCGAATGTGACCAGCATCCAGCAACTCTTTCAATTGTTTCTTGAGCTCCTCTAGTTCGGGCGGTGCCATACGATATGGGGCAAATGCAGGTGGCTTAGCCCCTGGCTCCAACTCAATCTTGTGATCCACCTCTCGCCTAGGCGGCAAGTGCTTAGGCAACTCCTCGGGCATGACATCTTTGTTTTCCTCAAGCAGCTTCTCTATGCAAGGCGGCAATGTCTCTTGAAAACTCTTGTCTTCTTCTAGACTTGTAATGGTTGCCACGAATGTTGGCTCCCCCTTCTTGATCCCCTTGACAATCTGCATAGCTGAGATTTGTGCTTGGATTTGTCCGTGTGGCATAGTCATTGTAGGTACCATGCAAGCTCCTTCTCGCTCCATAACCAAAAGACGTTGGAGGTAGGGGTCGATCAAAGTATGACAATGTCTAAAGAACTCTTGCCCCAGTATGATGTCAAATATATCCATAGCGGTTACGGTAAAGTTTGTCATACCTTTCCAAGTTCCCAATTTGACACCTACTCCATTAGCTATTCCGCGAGCATTTTGTACCTCGGCATTCACGGTCTTGACGCGAGAGTTGGTTGGGGCAAGCTTCAATTCTAGTCTCTTTGCCGCAGCCTCAGTCACAAAATTATGAGTTGCTCCAGTATCCACCATTGCACGAGCGGGCTTGTTGTTGATGGTGAGATCCACGTACTGATTGCCACTCTCGGTAGGTTGGATAGCTTGCTTTGTGACAGCACCACATAATCCGATCATACCTAGCTGTGCAGTTCCCGAACTCTCTCCTTGCGGCTGCTCCTTTCGTTCACGGACTATGGCGCTGAGGCTCTTTAGGTCGGGACAATTCCTAAAGCCGTGCGGCCCTCCGCATATGTAGCATCCCTTTTTCTCGGCCTGTGCCTTCTTCTCGGCGTAACCCTGACGACCACTCGACTTTTTGGAATCTTGAGTCTTGGAGTATTGTTGATGTATCTCCTTGCCTTTGCCACGATCTCCCCCACCTTTGACATTGTTAACTTTTGACTCCTTGCCATTGCCTTTGTCGTGCTTGTCATGCCTGAAATCCATCAATGATTCGGCCTCTACTATAGCTTGGTCTATATCAGTGACTTGTCGGCGTTGCAACTCCTGCTTAGCCCAATTTTGCAACCCGTCCATGAAGTGGAACAACAAGTCATCGTTGGTCAGGTTGGGGATTTGAAGCATAAGGGTAGTGAAATCCTTGACATAGTTACGTATGCTCCCTGTTTGCTTCAATTCCCTAAGCTTGCGCCTTGCCTCGTACAAGACATTG
This sequence comes from Nicotiana glauca, assembly GCA_026770625.1. Taxonomy (NCBI): domain Eukaryota; kingdom Viridiplantae; phylum Streptophyta; class Magnoliopsida; order Solanales; family Solanaceae; genus Nicotiana; species Nicotiana glauca. The sequence goes on along the minus strand of MU744305.1, from coordinate 243,642 downwards.
TTTGGAAAGAATTGTCGCTTGAACTCGGCTTTGAACTGATCCCATGTGTTAATAGTACATAGACCTTTATCCGCGTCCGCCATCTTCCTTCTCCACCAAAGCATGGCAGTCTCTGAGAGGTACAATACCGCAGTGTTGATCTTGGCCTCGTCGTCCCTCACTTTGCCGTGCCTGAAGCAGTTCTCCAAGTGCCAAAGGAAATTTTCCACTTCTTGTGCGTCACGAACACCTTTGAACATCGGTGGTTTGGGAGCATCGATCTTGGTCTCTCTCGTCACCATAACATTGCTGGCTACCTCGGTCACGCCAGCATTGACATGCTCCTCGAGTGAATCTATCTTTTCCTTCATAGCATCGATAGTACTCAAAGCCTCCATGAGTCTGCATTCTAAGGCAGTGATGGTTTGCCTTAGTTCCATCTCGGTCTGTGTACGTCCCTCCAAGTCATTTCGGATACTCTCAATCTCTTCAAGAGTGTGCCCTTCAAGAACGCTAAGGGTGCCTTCCACCTTCCCCAAGCGTTGGCCAAAAATCTCCACGGCGTCCATCCCCGCGTTCATCCTCATCACCCACTCTTTACCGAGCGAGACGTCCTCGGGCAGGACCTCCACTTCATCCTCGCTCGCCTCAGTGGCAGATGATCCTTGGGATGTAAGCCCTTTGTTTGACACAACCTCGGGTGGTACCTCCGGGATCTTGTTGGTGGCATTCCTCTTTTTCCCACGGCCGCTCTTGCCGGCAACGTCCTGGATGACGTTGGCTTGGGTGTTGGCAGCGTTAATTTCTCCGTCGTTCGCCATTCCCTTAGTTGAAACCTCGCTCTGATACCACGTTGTCACGTCCTCAGTTCTTAACTAAGTACACGTGCGGCACTTGACAACTTGCTCACGATCTTGCACAACTTGCTCACGTTCTTGCTATGCCAAGTCAGCCTTACTACACTCAAGATCGCTAAGAGAATGGAAGAAAGAACACAAGAGAATTGCTAAAGGAAGCTTTGTATTAGAGAGAACTTGAAATGTTTGCTTGATTGATGAATTACAAATGAATGCCCCCTATTTATACTAATCACCTAGGGACTAGTATGTAAATAATAATTGTTCTACAAGTCCTTCCATATTTACAAATAAGTCCATTCTCTAGAATTCTCTACAAGACTAGAATATTCCAAGGACTTTCCTAGAAAATCCATAGGATTCTAAGGTCTTCCATGAGAAATCTCCATATTTCTCTAGAACCTTCCTACAAGTGCATAAATATCTAGAGCTTCCCAAGGAAATTCTCCATAGTTCTAGAATATTCTACCAAGATTTAGTCCCAAATTTATGTAACACATCCATGTGGCAAAAATATATGCCAAGTGTCACCTATGTGGCGTGATGACATGGCAGGTCATCACACTATTCTTCTAGCGATGTCCTTCCTCTTTGGACCCTATACGTTTTCCCTTTTACAAGGATAATAATAATCTTTACTGCTTGGTTATTTCGTATCTCATTTGCCTTAATATTAAGTGAGGTCATGCGACTAGCCAGACGTAACTGTCTCGTGTTTCATATGTCCAATAATAATTCTATTAATGCACTGCTTCTGAATTAAGATTGAACCAGAAGTGAAAATGTAAAGCCTTTTTAGTTGAGTTTTCACCAAGGCTGTAGATAGTTTATATATAGCAACAAATGTACAGCAGTAACCTAACTGACCTATGACTTATAGAAATTATAATTTATAATGTAATTTGAATCCTTATCTGATATATTTAAAAGATACACAACTAAACAATATCTGATATATCCAAAAGATACGATGGTCATCTAACCCCCCCGGCAAGCTCATGTCTAGTTTAGAGACATTGAACTTGGACCGTAACTGAGAAAATCGAGATGAGCTTAGAGCCTTGGTAAATATATCAATTGTTTGATCTGTGGAAGAAATGTACCGAACAGAAAATTGGCCACGATCAACCTTTTCTCGAACAAAATGGTAGTCAATTTCAATGTATTTCGACCGTTGATGAAAAACAGGATTGGCTGTAAGATAAATTGCACTAATATTATCACAAAAAACTACTGGAGCAGGAGGGAAAGGTAACTGGAGCTCCTTAAACAGATTGGTTAGCCACGATACTTCAGATGCGGCAAAAGCAATGGCGCAATATTAGGCTTCGGTACTAGAGCGAGCCACTACTTGTTGTTTCCGCGATGACCAACTGATGAGATTAGACCCATAATATACAGCAAAACCATGATGAGAGCATCGATCATCAGGATCAGCAGCCCATCCCGCATCACAGTAAACATGCACAGAGGAAGAAGTGGATGGTGCGATGGAGAGGCCATATGTAAGGGTACCTTTCAAATAACGAAGAATTCTTTTCACTGCTTTCCAATGATCCACTGTAGGATTGTGCATATATTGACATACACGACTCACAGAAAAGGATATTTTTGGTCGGGTGATGGTCACATATTGAAGAGCACCAACAATGCTCTGATATACAGAAGGATCAGCAAAGGTTTCACCATGTTTGCTTAATTGGATAGTGTTGTCCGCTGGAGAAGGAGAAGGTTTGCAGTCGGTCATCTTGGCTCGAGTAAGTAGGTCACGAATGTAATTAGCTTGAGAAAGGTGTATCCTAGAGCCTATACGATTAACTTCAACACGCAAGAAGAAAGAAAGATGTCCCAGATCTTTAAGGAAGAATTGAAGGTCAAGTGCTTTGGTGAATGAGGACAAATATGAGGGGTCACTACCCGTTATTATAATATCATCAACATAGACCAAGAGGTAAGTAGTAGAAGATATAGTATGACGAACAAAGAGGGATGAATCTGAGTCACAAGATGTATTCCCATGTGAGATTAGAAAGGTTTTGAGCTTGAGAAACCAAGCGCGGGGTGCTTGTTTGAGACCATATAAAGCTTTAGAAAGACGGCATACAAAATTTGGTTGAGACTTATCAACAAATCCCGGCGTTTGAGTCATATAAACAACCTCCGAAGTATCACCATTTAGAAATGCATTATTGATATCCAATTGCTTGAGCACCCACCCTTTAGATATGGCATGAGAGAGGACAAGCCGAATAGTAGAAGGTTTCACAACAGGGCTAAAAGTATCATGAAAGTCAACACCTTCTTCTTGATGAAAGCCTTTTGCAACTAGGCAAGCTTTGTACCTTTCAATAGAACCATCGGCTCGATGCTTAATACGATGCACCCATTTGCAACCAACCACATTTACATTGGGGGGACAAGGAGTGAGTGTCCAAGTGCGGTTACGAAGCAGTGCTTGATATTATGTATCCATGGCATGAAGCCACTCAGGGGAGGACGTAGCTTGATTGTAAGTTTTTGGCTCATTGGAGAGGGAAGCTGAGGCTGGAATAGGGTGATGAGATGCAACACGAGCTTTAGGTTTAAGTGAATTTGTTTGAGCTCGTGTAGTCATATGGTGAGTAGAGGAGGTTGCTGGACGGAAATATATGGGAGGAGGGTTCGGTAGAGGAAGAGGAGTTGAGCTAGCAGTAGAGGTATTTGTGGTGTTTGGCAGGGTAGAAGCTGTTGGGGAAGCTATTGCTGGAGAAGTTGTGGGCAATGCTTCAGTAGGTAGTGTGAGGGGAGAGGGAGGGTCTGGCGGAAGTATATGAGATGGTGAGTTGATATTTGAGTCAACGGAATTTGAAATAGACTGTAAAATTGTTAAAGATGGTAGCTGTGAATCTTTATTGGAACCGGAAGTGGGGTGTTGTAGTGAGGATAAGGAAATTTATTTTCGTCAAATATTACATGGAGAGCAATATATGTCCAATTGTTGGGGGGATAGTGACACAAGTAACCTTTGTGCTTCGAACTGTAACTTAAGAAGACACATGGAAGAGAACGAAAGTCAAGTTTATGATTATTATAAGGACGAAGAAAAGGATAGCACAGACAACCAAATTTTTGGAGAAAGAGGTAGTCTGGCGGACGGTGGTATAAAGCTTGGTAAGGCAACTTGAAGGATAATATAGGAGTGATTGTTCTGTTATTTAAGTATGTAGCAGTGGCAAAAGCATGTTCCCGGTACTGGAAGGGAAGACATGAATGAGCAAGCAGAGTGAGCCCTTTTTCAACAATGGTGCAGTTGCGTCTTTTAGGAGCCCCGTTCTGTTCATGTGTATGCGAACAAGAGAGACGATGATTAATGCCAATAGATTGAGCATAGGAAGACACATTGCAATACTCCCCTCCCCAGTCAGTTTGCAAACTTTTTATTTTCTTTCCAAATTGAGTTTCAACCATTTTATGAAAGTATTTGAAGACATCAAGAACTTGAGATTTAGTCGCTAAGAAAAATATCCAAATGAATTTTGTGGCATCATCAAGAAATTGAACAAAATACTTATTTCCATTAATTGAGAGATGCGGAGAAGGTCCCCACATATCAGAGTACACCAAATCAAAGGGAGATGAACTACGACTTGATGAAGAAGGCAAACGGAGCCTATGTCTTTTTCCTAATTGACATGATCCATTGATACTGGACATTTAATTTGACGATAATGGCAGACCAAAAGTAGATACTGAACGACGTAAAAGCTGCTCATGAGGATGACCAAGACGTTCATGCCACGCTTGAAGGGATGTACGAGAACAGACAAAAATGCAAGGAGTCATGGGTAAGGAGGACTTGGAGGAGACAGTAGGAATCCCACCATTCAGACGGTATAAGCTATGATCAATTGTCCCTCGAAGCAATATGTTTCCCTGAAGATCATTCACAAGACAACAAAAAGGGTGAAATTCCATAATAACATTATTATCTCTAGTAAATTGAGATACACTTAATAAATTTTTGGTGATGCTAGGAACATGGAGAATGCCATTGAGATGGAGAGGGCGATTTGGACATGGAAGGACAGAGGAGCCTGTGTTATGAATAGGCAGTTTATGGCCATTACCTACAGCAAGTTGCTCGTCACCATCATAGCTTGTATGAATAGAGAGTTGAGACAAATCTGACGTAACATGATTAGTTGCACCGGAATCAATGAACCATGAATTGTCAACAATAGCAGAAGGAGAAATTGTATTAGCTGAGGGAGTGACCATACTGGCTTGTGGGTGGTTAGAGGATCTGTTTGGAGGATAGACATCAATGTTGCTACGATTGTAGCAATTCCGGGCATGGTGATTAGGCTTCTCACAAATCTAACAGATAATACGAGGAGAGAAACGACTATTAGGATGAGAAGGGTTGTTATTGGCCGAGTAAAGGATCTTTGGCCATTGCTTGGTCATGACTGCTAGTTGGATTGTCCAGTGGATGGAGGACGACTAGGATATTAGCGAGAGAGGACATTGGCCTGAAGTTGAAAAGCTTTGTGTTCCTCAGCAAGTTTTTCCTCTTCCTGGAGAAGTAAACCAAGAAGAGAATCAGTTGTAAGGGTTTCAAGTTGAGAATTAATAGCTGAGCGAAAAAGGCCGTATGAAGAGTCTAGACCGAACAAAATAGAGCTTATAAGTTCTTCGTCCGTGATAGGACGTGCAGCAAGGGCTAGACTATGGGAAATGGTGCATTTCTTGTCAACGTATTCCATGATAGAGGAAGAGCCCTTAGTCGTGGTTTGAAGTTGATGGCGAAGTTGCATAACTCGGGCACGAGATTGGGATTGATAAAGGTTGGAAAGGTAGGACCAAGCCTCATGAGTTGTACGGATGTGCATGGTATGTGGTAGGATGATCTGGGAATGGTGGTTTTGAGCCAAAGGAGGAGAATTTTGTCTCTTTTCTTTCATGCTTTGAAAGCTGGATTAGCTGTAGGTTCGGAAGTGGTTGCATTTGAAGTGGCAATGGTGGGAGAAGGGATGTCAGATCCGTCAAGATGAGCCTCCAAATCGAAGGCTTCAAACACAGAGTAAATAGTGGATTGCCAAAGGTAATAGTTGTCCCGATCAAGTTTTACTGATAAACTAGGAAGACTCACAGTTTGAGAGTTGGAATCAATAATGGAAAGGTGTGTTGATATGGCAGAAGATGGTTGAACTGTAGCGGAATTAGCAGTAGACTGGTTAGAGATAGTCATGGTGCCAGGAAAAAGAAAAGAAAAAAATTTGGCTCTTGATACCAAATTAAGATTGAATCAGAAGTGAAAATGTAAAGCATTTTTGGTTGAGTTTTCACCAAGGCTGTAGATAGTTTATATATAGCAACAAATGTACAGCAGTAGCCTAACTGACCTATGACTTATAGGAATTTGAATTTACAATGTAATCTGAATCCTTATCTAATATATTTAATAAATACACAGCTAAACCATATCTGATATATCCAAAAAATACGATGGTCATCTAACATTCTGGAACGTCCAAAAGGACCGTGAATCGTAAAATCATTCGCCAACTTATTCATTTGCCTCTGTTTGTCGAGTAGCTCCCCTTTTAGCTTACGTAAATTAAAGGAACACTCCACTCGATCCTCAATTACAACCAAAATTCAAAAACTTATTCTCATAGAGTTTGAATGCCCTAAAAAAGTGCATTTTTGTCTCGGCATACACTTTTTTCTCATGAGAAGCATGTGATGGAGAAGAAAACGAGTATAGATTGAGCTTTTCTTATGGTTCTAATTCTAAGAGCAATACTTTTGCGCAGAGAGACGCAAAGATTGACTCAACTTTTACAAGGAAATCAATACTGTTCATTTTCATCATAATTAGCATCTAAACACATTCTATAGCTCCGAAGGATCATTATGTTTACTAATTCAATGATTGGTAAGTGACACAATGAGAATAATTGATGTCTCTTTGACATATTTTCATGAAATTATGTCGCTTGGCACAGGAATTCACGTATATTGAACGTGAAATTTTCGAAAATAACGAGTATATTACCATGGATATTCAACGGAAATTAAGGTGAGACTAGGTACTCCTAATATCCAAGAAATTCATTTGACCAAATTTTATCTTCAAAATTAAATACAAAAGGGGGGGACTTAAACCTTTTTCCTTTAATATATGCTTCATATCATTATCCCTTTTTTTTCGTTTTGATTTATATTGCGGGATGGTAGGGGCAAACATTGGGGGTATAGGAGAGGGTGATTATATATGTTTATACAACATGCTTTTAACTTATACTTCCTCCGGTCCAAAATAAGTAATTTTTTGGCTTTTTTCTTGTGGACCAAAATAAGTGATTTTTCCAAATTTTAAGAATGAATTAATTATTTTTTTCCTACATTGTCCTTGGAGTAAATAGTGTTGGAATATGTGTTAGGAGTGTTTATGCGAGATAGTAAAGGTTAATATGATCAATGTCATTGTTAATTAATGCTAAAAGATGAATTTCTTAGTATGAAACATCCAAAAAATTTACTTATTTTGAACCGGAGGGAGTAGTCCTTATCTTAACGCCGCCCTCGCAAATTGCGCGCACTCAAAACTCTTGACATGTACTGCATATTTCATAGAACTTGTGATTTGCTTACCTCAATACAAGATCAGCATGCTTCCTAGTTGATTTATAGAACAACAACAACAAAAAATCCAATTTGATTCCAACGGGTGGGGTCTGGGATTTATAGTACATGATTTATAGTCATGTTTTAATTTCAATAATATTGATTTCTTATTATTACAAAATAAAATTTATATATTTAAATTAAAACCGAATAAAGATTTAATATTAATCACTTAATTAGTTTATAGTAATACATGCAGTCAATGAAAAATTATTCAATATCAAAATAGGAGAGATTATATCGACTTATAGATAACCATATCCTTCTCTCTGGATTTGGTGGTGGAGATACTGGCATCATAATTGAAGAAAAATAATACGACAGATTTGCATTTTTAATGTACTGACTTCTTAGCTAGCTCCCGTAGTATGCTTTACCTTTACAATGTCGTCATGCTTATATACTTTTCAACAGCTTGCGTTTATATCAGTATCCTGTAATTATTATTGTTATTGCATGCAGGGTGTTGGTGGCGTTGCCAACTACCCCGCAAACACACACACGCACAAACGCTCAAACTTTGAAAAAGTTCCTTTACAAAATTAGTTTTGCTCCCTATATGTATTTGTCAGAAATTTCATTACCTTTTTTCAATTTAAATTGATCCTTCCAAGTTCCAACGTAGGAAAATCTTGCACCACTGTTATATGTGCACCAGTACTAGTTGTCTAGTTGACTAGTTCTATCCTTGGATGTTCAGAAATGTTTGGCACAATTTCACTAAAGATTTTTTTAAAACTTTGACAGAATGCAAGAATTCGATTGTTAACTAGTGAAGCTTGTTTTAAAATTAAATGTCATACTTCATCTATCAAACTAACTTTTTAGTTAATACTTCAGCTGTTTTTTTTTCACTACTGTATTTATTTGACACATATTTATACATATGCGTCCTTCCAGTTCTCTATACTTTGATTTGTCCCTTTTTTGAAAAAATAAAATAATAATAAGACTAATCGTGTTGTTTCTGGACATGAAAATGTTTGAGCGACTAATAGAATTTGAACGCACCAATAAGATGGTAAATCCCAATTACTTCTATTTGGTCCACCCAGATTAACTGCTTTAATGGGCCGTTTTTGTGTTTTGGATGAATTGGGCTCTTAGAAATCTCAGAACTTTGGGCCCCAAGTTCCTCAAATTTAAACACTCTTTACTTATATTTGTTTTCAACAGTCCTATGTGTTTCTAATTTTGGTAAGGAGGAAAATAATTTGTAAGCAATCTAGCTGCTTTGGCCTAGTAAAAATTTCTTCTTAATTTTTATTTTATATTCTGAGAGATCGAAGAGAAACTTCCAATTTCTTAGTGTAGCCTTCAATTCTTCTTTGTGTGGCAAGATTGAGTCTTCTATAACCCAAGGGCATCACTAATCTCTCCATTGAAATGTGATATCTTCACAATTAAGTTGATCTTGTGGAACATAAAATCATTACATTTATTGTTTGACCAAAAAATATAGATCTTCGATTAAACTAATTAAATTTATATAATGAAGGGTTAAACCTAGTTAATGATAATGACTTCAGATCTATAATCGATTAATATCAATAATATGGAGCAGCGTCTGAGGAAGATTAAATGCAATGTGCATTTAACGCTTCAAGACCATCAATGAAGAGGAAATGTTAAGAAATAAATAACAGTAAATGGCATTAAAATAAATAAAGAGAGTAATTAACCCAATGAGTTGGATGATCTCCTCTTGACAATGATGGATGGAAAACAAATACAAGAATATTGGGATCCTTCCCGGATTTGATGGAAAAAGGTGTGGAATAATATATAATCGAATCTATTTAGAAAGGTAATGTTTGTATTTTACCTCAAAGAAAATCTGCTTTTCCAAGAATGTTCTTATGAGAGAATCTTTACTCTTTTCACATTATCTCTCTATCTATTTATATAGGCCATATCCCTAGTCAACCCTAAAGGTACATGTTGATACCCAAATTTACCCCCATATTTTTTCAAAAAATATATATATACTTTCAAAACATCATTATGGCATCATTATTTAGTTACAAATTTATACAAGCATTTTCTATAATTTTCCATAATTTTTAGAGCTTTAAATTGATTTTTTCTTCATTTAAATTACTTGAATGATTATTAATTATTCCTTCAAATTATTTTATGATAACTTAATCATCTAAATTACTATTTTGCATCCTCATATATGTTTTATAATAGTTTTGTTTTATTTCGTATAATTATGTTTGTATTTTTTAAGTTATTTACCTAGTTTTGCAATAATAACCTATATTCATATATCATTGCTTTTATCTATACTATTTGTGTCAAAATAGCCTTCTATATTTTTATAATGCCTAATTATTATTCTTAATCATTTTATTGCATAAATAATATTTTTATGTATTTATTAAGTATTTTTTATAAATTATTGTTGATAAATTTTGTGTATTTAAGTAATAACCCATTTTTAAGACAAAAATCCGGACCCAAATTAGTCCAATTACCACTTGCTAAAGACCAAACGACCCTGTCTAATATCCGATCGGTACCCAAAACCCGACCCAACCCTTTTTTAAATCCTGACCGTTGATCTTCCTAGCCGTTGATCTCTAAGATCAACGGCCCACATCTAATCCGCCCCTTTAACTAACCAACCCCACCAAGCCCTAACTATTCCTTCTAAACCTGCCGCCTCAAAATCCTCTCTACTCGCATCTCCTCTAACCCTAGCCGCTTCATACAAGCTTTCTCCAAATTCGTCTCAACCATGGATTCCTTCCATGATTTTCTTACCTTTTATGTGATTCCTCAGTATTCCTTGTAAGATTATTATGTTATATGGTACTTGCCCCAAATTTTGCAAGTACCACTACCCAAGCAGGATTCCACCGCCTTCAGTCTCTGACATATAGACGATATTTCGTCTATATACATTCCATATGGTCTGATTCAGTGAGATCTTTGACTATCCATGCTTCCTTTCGAACTAGGGTTTGAAATGTTCCCTCATCTCTTACTGGTTCTTGATTGATACTTTTTGTTTTCTATGTTTGACTATTTTTTCCGTATTTCTGTTTAATTTGCCATGTTTCCTTATTTTCTACTTTATTTTTTTACCCAAAATCTAACTCCAAATGATTTTTTGTATGATTTTTCTCGTTCTCTGTTTAATCTTTCGTATTTCTTTATTTTTAGTATTATTTGTATGATAATTGCTATTCCCTATTGATTTACTGAACCCCCTTTGTTTATACGCTGAACAACCCATTCTAATTGATTCTAGTATATGTTGCCTTATTTGTGTCTGAATAATTTGTTTCCATGTTTACTTGTTTTGATTTCTACTATATAAACCCCTCTCAAAAGAGAGTTTGGGGATCGGGGCTCTGACTACTATTTTTCAACTACTCTCTCATTCACTCACTGTTACTTTCAAACTCGCTAAAATTATTGAATAACCTCCTCTGGTACAAGCACTGCTCGGAGCCCATTCTCGAGGCTCTTGTGAACTTTGAAGCATAGGGGATTTGGGGGGGGGGG
>MU744305.1:163606-232183 GCA_026770625.1 Nicotiana glauca | reverse complement strand
GAGGCTCTTGTGAACTTTGAAGCATAGGGGGTTTGGGGGGGGGGGGATTTACTGCTACACTCTACACTCTTTTAATTCTGCTACTGGTTAGTGTTTAAACCCTCATAATATTTAATTTATCTCCTACACATGTGTCTGAACTTTGATTCAACCGTGATGGTGTTCAACTTTGATGTCATTCTGTGACACATGAGAATAGTCTATTGTCCATGCTATGCTTTACTATGATTTGCATTCTGTGATCTCGTATCTCCTAAGATTAGCTCTAGACCCTGTAGCATCTTAGCATGTTAATTTTGGGTTTCAATATTATGGTTGTATGATGCTTTTGCATATTGTGATTAGCTAATGCCTTAGCTCTGTGGAAACCTCTTTACTTGAATGAACTTTTATTGGGTTCTATGTATATTGGAGTGTCTTGAAATACTGTTCAGAGACTTGTTTAAACCTGTTTCATGCTATCCTGATTCTTTAAATGCAAACACTTTATTCTCTATGACTCTTATGCTAGCATATTTTTCAAGTATGACTTGGTTCATCTGCTGTTATCTCCTTTCCACGGTATTCAATATGTATTTTGTTCAAGTATAGATTAATATGGCATCAGATTAGACTAAACCAAATTTGATCTTTTAATTGTCAGCCTATGTTTTACAAACCTACTTCTTCTCCTAATTCATATGATATCTGATTACGTGGTACTTTGATTATGTGAACCTGGCTTGAATTTCCTGGTCTACTTGAGCAATTGTGCTGTATGATCCTTCTATGAATTTCTCTCCATCCTCCCTACCTGTTACTTTGGTATTCTGAATCCCTATTCTTAACCGGCTGAAAGCCAAGGCTACCTAGGTTCTTTGTTGGCATCCCTAGTGTGAGCATTGCTCGGAGTCCATCTGAGGCCCTTGTGAACTCTGACACACTAGATATTTGGCCTTAGTCACTCCTCTAACCCCAAGCCATCCCTATTGCCCTATTCCCCTATCATGTGTTTTTGTGCTGGTTGTCCCAAGTGATGCATTACTTGGTAATGTGGCTCATTAGAAGGGGGCTGAACTCTCCTATGAACTTGTGATCGTATGGTATGCTATTTTGAAGGCCTAGTAAGGTTGGGTATTTAGTTGTTTACTGAGGCCTGCTATATGTCTGTTTATTGCCAGGTAATATTACTATGTTTATTTGTTTATTTGGGGTTGTAATACCATTGTATAAATGATTGGGGTGCTAGTAAAAGGGAAATGGGGCAAATATGGGTTGATAACATGCCTATAGGACTTGATAATTATGTGTTATACGTCTTGTTCAATTACTATGTGCACTATAGAAACCATGCTATTAGAGGAAGTGCGCACACACACACACATATTATTTGCTAGCAAACACAGGTAGAAAATGTTGCTATTGTGTTTATTGCTATGTATTATTAGAAATCTTGCCTATAGGAACAAATGTCAATGGACTATCCTTCAATTCACCTCAGCATATTTACTAGCAATCATGCCTATAAGGCTCTTACTATTATCTTGCATATTCATTAGAAATCATGCCAATAGGATTCTTGATCGCTTCTTGCTATTGTCTCGCACTGTTCACTAGAAATCATGCCTATAGGACCAAGTATAACCATAAAATCAGTCCCAGGCGCTACTCATTAAAGACCACATCTATCGGATATTATTATTCGTTTAATAACCGTTAATGATGCACCTCTCAACTCTGTTCACTTAGACCACTATCAAAAGCATGCATAATTCTAGACTTCATTAGTGCATAAATCACTTAGGCATAACATCTACAAGATTAATGATTGGAAATCTGCAATTCTTCTTAATAATCAGTTTACGACATTCGTATATCTTGTCAATGAATAATGTGGGTTCTTCAAATTGCTTGCATGTCTGTATACCTATCGCTTAGAGATCATGTCTGTAGGTTTTATAACACCTATAATATATAAATCAGTTAAATTAGAATAGTAACACTACAGATACGATATTTGAATTCAGAATCACCTAGAGTCCATGTATATAAGACTCTAAGTCTCAATTCTGAAACTATAAACTGCTTACTTAAACTACCCGCGTCCATTTGCTTGTTTATGTGTGGAGGATAATTTGGGCCTTTAACTATCTTTATGTAAAGTCCTACATGTTTTGCTTGTCGCTTAGTTTTTGCATTTTTGAGAAACCTAGATAAAGTCTAGAACCATCCAAATAGAGGTCCAAAACCTCCTGGGCCATAGATATAGGGGTAGTGCACGCATAGAGTACGACTTATAATTGAACTAGTGCGCTTTAAGTAACAACTTGAAGATAGTAATCAGGTAGCAGGAGATGATAGTCTGTGCTCGCTGGATAATATGTGTAACACCCTATTCAGAGGGAATTAGGAAGTATTATTTATGTTGTACGAGGTGATCCTTTAGGCTAAAAAACTTAGGACCCTCCCCCTATCTTATTCCTATTTTTCTGTAAGTCAAGTGTTGAAAGCTTGTTGATAATTAAAAAAAATCCCGAACTCCTCCCTTTTTTGTCTCCATTTGTCTGACTAATTTATATAATTCAAGTTTGGCCGGGACCCACAGTTGTGGACCTCGAAGAGTACCTAACACCTTTTCTTCGAGGTCATTTCGAGCCTTTACCCGATCTTTGGTGATGCAAACTAGTTAAAACAGAGTTAATTGCAAATAGGTGTCCTAACACACCTTAGACCCGTTAGGTGGAAACTCATCTTCTATTTTTACACCTTCCTTAAAAAAATTGTCACGACGTCGAAACCTAATTTCGTGAGAAAAAGGGGCGTGATAGCATGGCGACTCTGCTGGGGATATTTTTAGTCTCTTACCATAAGCGAACTTGGTCTATATGAATTAGTCTTCTCTGATAAACGTGTCTTAATTATTTTTGTTATTACATGAATATCCCGCTCCCATTTCTCTTTAATTGCTACCTGTACACCCTTTTCCCCGTTTTCCCTTTATTTGAATTCGCATGCAAATCTCTTCTCAATTTGGTCATAACATGCATTTTCGTTTAGACATTTTTTGAGAATTTCTACATCATGTCTCTCCCCACCCTCACTCCCCTGTCTACTTTATTACAATTTTCACATTGCGCGGACTAACTTCTTCCTTGTTTTCCTTTCTATTTATGTCTTTACGTTTCATTTAATACTGTATTTACTGTTTTCGTCATGCAAAATATTTGACAACGTATTATTTTATCTGTGCATAAAGCATGCTCCACATAATATTCTACTCAAGCATAATTAATACCATACCGGCACTTGATGAGTGTCTGCGCTCTTCCTAAATCACCCTTTAACTTTGAAAAGGCTTATTTGTAGTAAAACTAGTCGATCAGCAGTGCAGTCAATTGTTCCGTTACTTTCCCCCTCAAGTTTTCCGCTAGAGGGTACCTGTCTAGACTCTTCTAGAAACCCCACTCTAATATTAATTGAGCATGCATTATGTCCAAACCTAGTATGGGTTAGAATGTTGTCTACATAATAACTCGCTAAGGCAAGCCTTGTCCAAAGTCCGCCGGGATTTCCATAATCCCAATGGACCCAATCACGATCTATGCATTATTTGGAGAAAACATGCCAATATGCTGATCATTAACGTGCAAATAGCCAAATTCGGAGGGGGGAAGGGCTAGCTTTATTTGTTTTGTAGAAATGAGGCACAAAGTCCCCAGGCTCGTTATGGTTCAAAATATCCCACCTTTGATGCTGGATTGACGGGAAAATCTCCCACCAAGTGAAAAAAATCATGTGAAAAGAGTCCTCGAGAATTTACTCTTCTTGTTAGACATTCAATCAAATAATGCATTAATTGAGGCCGCCACCATGTTTTAGGATGAGAAGAGAGTAGGCTTCCATTTTGGCGACATAGAAATGACTTCCCTTCTAGAAGAAATAGAAGGCTTTGTTGGGTACCCATGGGATAGCCCTGGTTTATAGGTATCGGGAAACCGCACTTCTCGAGGTTTCTTGAAAATGATGGATTTTAGGAAAATTGATGAGTTAGTCTGTTTGAAGAAGTATTGCATACCATTCGATTTCTTTATGAGAGTTATGGGCACAACAAGTGTATACGGTTAAAATCGAGGAGTATAATTTTAAATGCTTACTCCGGCTATGGGCCCGAGTCCGAGCGACTCGAAGCGGGTATCGTATCCGACTAAGGGGGAACCTATCTCGGGGGAGCTGATTGAATACCTGGCACGAGCTGCTTCGAGGGCAGTATTGTCTCAAAGTCAATCAAGAAAGAGCGGGAATTTCTTAAGGACACGTGGACCTGAAGATTGATTATAGGATAAGGGCTGTACGAAATAGTATAGATCCGTACTAGGCCGTTATATACCTGTACCAATAGAATTCTTTACCTTTATCAACAAGGTACTATGTTAGGGTTTTCTCCCCTATATAAAGGAGACCCCAATCATTATTAAAAGACATCAGATCATTCACTGCAATAGAACATTTTTATTCTTCTCTTGTTTAATGTGCTTAGCAATTACTTTTCAACTTTATTGCCTTTACTTTATTGTTCATATTTTATCACTCTTAGCGGGTCTAGGTCTCTGGACAATTGAGCTCGAGGCCCCCTATAGTTCTAACAGCATCAATTTAGTTCTTTTTTTCTTCTTACTTAAGCTTAATATTACTCGTATAATCACTAGTATTATAATATATCACGTATCTTTAGAACCACAAATCAACTTTAATTGTTACTTACATTTTTCGAGGTAAAGAGTTTGGCGCCCACAGTGGGGCTAAAGATAATAGTGATTATTTTAGTGCTAGTTTTCTGATAACACACGTTATTCTTAACACTTTTTCTTGTCAAAGATTCTTTGATTTCAGGCTTAATCATGTCTAGCACTCAAACCGCCCCCGCTCACGATAGTGAAGGACTTGGAGAAAATAGTGGCATAGGGCTCGATGTACCACCTATAAACACTGAAGGAGTGCCAAACGTGGAGCCAACTGACATTAGCTCCTACAGCGCACTAAACACGGGCACAGGCACAGACCCTACAAGGAACGTGCACATGAAAAATGGAGCTGGAGGCCAGGAAGCACGAGGACTGGAAGAAGGAGGAGTCGGCCTCTAGGTGATATTCGAGATTCTGCAAGCTCAGCAAGTTGCCACCGCTCAACTTCAGAGCCAGAACAGAACTCCTAACACCGCCGAGCCAGTAAACACGCAGCATGGACCAGTACTGGAAAGGCCCGATGAAAATTGCTCAAGGACTGACCCACAATTATAAAAATGCTCTAAGAATTGACTAAGAGGGTCAACTCAGGAGAAAAAAGATAGAAGACAACAACAAGAATGTGGAAACTTACAACTCCCGAGTAGACCAGATACCGGGAGCACCTCCAGTTTTGAAGGGTTTAGATGCCAAAAAATTCATACAGAAACCTTTCCCCCCAAGTGTGGATACTATGCCCATTCCCAAGAAGTTCCGCATGCCAGATATACCAAAGTACAACAAGACAACTGACCCTAACGAGCATATTACTTCTTACACTTGTGGAATTAAAGGAAATGACTTGAATGATGACAAAATCGATTCTGTATTGTTATGTTTGGGGAAACAGTATCAAAAGGAGCTATGATCTGGTATCACAACTTTGCTCCTATTTCCATTGATTCGTTTGCTATGTTGGCGGATGCCTTCGTGAAAGCACATGCCGGGGCCATAGAGGTGGAACAAGAAAATTGGATGTATTTAAGATAAAGGAAAGGGACGACAAAATGCTAATGGAGTTCGTGTCCCGGTTTCAAATAGAAAGGATATAATTACTCTCGGTCTCTGATGAATGGGCAGTTCAGGCCTTCATGCAAGGTTTAAACAAAAAAAGCTCGATAGCATCTCGACATCTAAAATAGAACTTGATCGAGTATCCAGCTGTGACATGGTCGGATGTGCACAATCTTTATCAGTCCAAAATCAGGGTCGAGGATAACCAGTTGGGAGCCCCCTTGGGTTCAGTTTACCCAAACAGGTTTGCAGCCAAGCCCTCAAGGGATATAGATCGGGGATCAAGATATAA
Source organism: Nicotiana glauca (assembly GCA_026770625.1). Lineage (NCBI taxonomy): Eukaryota > Viridiplantae > Streptophyta > Magnoliopsida > Solanales > Solanaceae > Nicotiana > Nicotiana glauca. Next base: position 226,117 of record MU744305.1, on the reverse strand, counting down.
CAAAGAAAGATATCAACCATACATCGAAGATAGAAGAAACATTTCTAGGCGTAATTCACCTCGGAATGATCGAAGAGTAGATCGAGGCCAAAGCTCTATGGGATTCATGAACAAAATTAAGTTTGACAGGCGCTCGAGACCAGTGGTGTCTCCCAAACTATCAGAATACAACTTCAATATCGATGCCTCAAGTATCGTCTCATCCATTGGCAAGATTAAAGATACTAGATGGCCCATGCCCATACAGATAGATCCTTCCCAGAGAAACCCCAACGTAATGTGTAAGTACCATTGCACTCACGGGCACAAGAGTGAGGATTTCACACAACTTAGAGAAGAGGTAAATCGACTATTCAATAAGGGGCACCTTCATAAATTTCTCAGTGATCGGGCCAAAAACCATTTCTGAGAAAGGGATGCGGACAGGAAGAATGAACCCGAAAGACCTCAGCATGTCATTCACATGATCATCGGTGGAGCAGACATCCCATAGGGACCTACATTCAAGCGTACAAAAATATCCATCAGAAAGAAATAACGGAGTCGAAGCTGTACGCCAGAGGACACTCTATATTCTGCGACAAAGAAGCAGAAGACGTATCGCCTCACAACAACGCCCTGTTAATCTCTATCATTTTGAATAAAATTCAGGTTAAACGTGTTTTAGTGGATCTAGGTAGTTCGATGAACATAATCAGATCGAGGGTCATGAAATAACTCGACCTACAAGATCAAGTTGTACCTCTGTTCGGGTGTTGAATAGCTTCAGCATGACAAGTGACACCATATGGGGAGAAATTATCTTGCCTGTAAACGTAGCTAGAACCATACAAGACACCAGGTTCCATGTCATTGAAGGTGACATGAGTTATAATGCGCTCCTCGGGAGGCCATGGATACACAATATGAGGGTAGTACCTTAGACTCTCCATCAGATAATGAAGTTCCTAATAGAGGAAGGAGTGAAAATAGTCCATGGAGAACAGCACGCTGCAAGAGAGATTCTTGCAATCGAGGAAGTGGTACCGGTACCGGAACCCTTGACCTCGAAGACATCAACTTCTGAAAGGAAGCAGGAGGCTAAGTAGTGGTCACAATTCTGAGCCTCAACAGAAGCAAAAGAACAGGTAACTGAAGGCGAAGACACTCGAACGAAAGCCCGATGCTACCATGTAAGGCCCCATGAAAAATTGTGCTCAAAGCCTAGTACTTTGTAGTGTCAAGTTCCGTATATGTGCTGGGAATGTGTAAAAAATTGCGGTTCAGACCCTTTTTACTGATTTTACACTTAAAAATCAAGAATCAAAATTTTCCCAAAAATTGCCATTATGCGGTCTAGAATGCGGTCGCAGATCAGGTATGCGAACTGCATTTTTGCCACGGGGTTAATCAGAGAGTTAGTCAAAATTGATGTTGAAAATGCGGTGTATTATGCGATCACATAATCAATATATGGACCGCATAATAGTCGCATAAATTCCTCAAGGATTTGTGAAGGTCAGTTCTGTGGTGCAGTATGCGACCGCAAAATAGGAATACGGACCGCATTCCCGTCGCATACCCGAGTAGAAACGTTCAGAGTTTTGGAGCACTTCTGCGGTCTAACTGACGGAAGAAAATCGTAAATGATGCAACTGGAATAACTGTGGTAGCAACATCTATGGCTTATTGTGGGCAATTATCCTTGTGACGTAAAACACATGTGAGTTGTTGAATATGATGGAAATAGTATTGATGGTTATGGAAATACTTGTAAATTGTTGTTGTTACTTCTTAAGAAGTGTTGTTGTTGATCTTTGTGAGTTGTTCATTGTTGTTGTGTTGTTTGTGAATTGTAACTGTACGGTGGAATCGGGTTGCGCGCCGCAACACAAAGTTATAAGGTATCGGTTGTGGTGATAAGGGTGGCCAAGGTAATAAGGGTGGCCGAGTTAATAAGGGTGAAAAGTGATCGAAATCACTATTGAAATAAAAATATGACCAAAATTGTAAAATTATTGATGTGGAAATGTGGAAGGGGAAACAGAAGAGATTGTAAACTTGTTTGGCTTGATTGTTCCTTCCTTGTGCATTTGATTGTTGTTTCGATTACTGTTACCTACTTGTGTATGGTTTGAGTTTACTTGGAGCAAAGTTGTTTCATACATACCAGTACAATTCAAGTGTACTGACGTCCCTTTTGCCGGGGCGTTACATTTTTGTTATGATTGTAGGTGGATCCATAGCAAGTACTCCAGTCCACCGATCGTAGCTCCTCATCACTTCCCTTCAAGTGAATTGGTGAGACCCTTTCCTTTCAGGGCCCTGCGTGGCTCATGCCGCTTCTATTTTGGGATCTTGTTTTGATATTAGTATAAGGTATAGCCTGGATCCTTGTTACCGGCAAGTACTGTATCATCCTTTTTCATGTTTGGAGGCTTCGTAGATAGAAAATGTAGGTCATGAACTTATATGATATGTATCTTGTATGTTGGGCTATGTAAAATGTAAACTACGCTAAGAATCATGTACCGTGTGTATGTTTTGAAATAAATAGGTGTTTTAATTGTAAATGGCTATTTCATTTGGCTAATAAGTAATGAAAAATATGGGGTAACATGTGGGGTAGGAAAATTGCCCAGGTCCGCATGACTAGGGCTACCCGGTCGAGCGCCGGTCATGTCCCTCGAATTTGGGGTGTGACAAACTTGGTATCAGAGCCAGGTTTTAAAAGAGTCCTAGGATGTCTCGGAGCCTTTCCTAGTGGAGCCCTTGTTATCGGTGTATTGTCGACCACATCTATAAGTAGGGGGCTACACGGGCATTTAGGAAACTATCCTATTCTTTGTTATTCCATATCGTGCGGTGAAGTGAAAAGTGGAAGTATTTACATCTAACTCGTGCTTTGTTCCGAAATTTTCAGAAATGGCACCTAAGAAGAAAGCTAGACTCGGCCTTGGGGCCGACGCCACCCCAAGTGTGGCCATGAATCATGTACCTGATGCCATGGGTGAGAGTGACTCCCCGGTCTTGAATCTGCCCGGCCCATCTATTCCAGATCCGACCATTCCTGTTCCAGCTTTTGTAGAGGGTGCCACCATCCCTCCCGCCAATATTCCAAATCCTGATACTGTTCCAGCTTTCGGTCCTGGGGTTTCAGATGGGCACCTTAGAGGAGACATCCGTATGTTGACCCAGTTAGTGGCAAAGTCCACCAGTTCCAGTGATTGGCCCCTCCAGAATTCACAGGCACAGACCTAGAGGCCGATCCGCAGGATTTCCTTGATGAGATGTATAAGACCCTTCGAGTGATGAAGGCTATAGGGATAGAGGGGGTTGAGTTGGCTTCATACAGGTTGAGAGGAGCAGCGCGTTCGTGGTTCGATATGTGGAAGGATTCCCGTGAGGAGGGAAGACCTCCGGCTAGATGGGATGAGTTTGTAGATGCCTTTATGGACCACTTCTTCCCTGCCGAGACAATGGCAGCTCATGCCACTGAGTTCGAGGTTCTCAAGCAGGGTAGTATGAGTGTTTGGGAGTACCACATGGAGTTTGTGAGGTTGTCCAAGTATGATCCTCAGTTAGTGTCGACTATGGATGCTTGAGTTCGGCATTTCATTCAGGGTCTTAGTCCTTTGGTGGTAAATGAGGCTTCTACAGCGGCCTTACACACATATATGAATAATGGAAAGATTGTAGGATTCGCTCAGGCCACAGAGGCTAGGAAGTTGAAGATACGGGCAGAAAGAGAGAGTAGCAGCAGGGCCCGATCAATGGGTCACTCAGGGAGACCAGTTCCGAGGAGAGGGTCATCAGGGCCATCTCAGTCATATGCTCAGTCCTCAACGAGTGCACCACCATCTGTGCACAGTTATCAGCAGAGCAGTCACTCGAGACTAGGTTCAAACTGTAGGAGTTCCTGTTAGTCTGGTCGTACAGGAGTGAGGTCTCAACATCAGCGGGAACTACATGCCCCAAGTGTGGGAGATTCCATACAGAGACTTGCTATTTGGATATCCCAGTATGTTATAGGTGCGGGGTGAGAGGTCACATCCAGCGATTCTGCCGTACGCCCAGTTAGGGTATGGGTAGGGGATCTGCCTAGTCATCCGGTTCTTCGGTTGCTACATCATCCGTGCGTCCTCCAGCTCCAACAGGGCGTGGTGCAGCTAGGGGTGGAGCTCGTGGTAGAGGTGGACCTAGCCAGTTCTATGCTTTGAGTGGTCGCCAGAGTGCTGAGGCTTCTCCAGGTGTTGTTACAGGTATCTTGTCTGTTCAGGCCATTGATTGTTATGCTCTTATTGATCCGGGGTCCTCTTTGTCTTATGTCACCCCATTCATTGCTTCAAGTTTTGGGATAGAACCCGAACAACTTCATGAGTCGTTCTCTATATCGACTCCGGTTGGTGATTCTATTACTGCCTCGCGAGTTTATAGGAATTGTGTTGTCACGGTGTATGGTCGTGTTACCACGGCCGATCTTTTTTAGCTTAGAATGGTAGATTTTGATGTAATCACGGGGATGGACTGGCTTTATTCGTGCTTTGCCAAACTTGACTACCGAACGAGAGTCATGAGACTCGAGTTCCCTAACAAGCCGGTTATTGAATGGAAAGGAAATGGTGTGGTGCCAAAGGGTAGGTTTATTTCTTATCTTAAGGCTTCGAAGATGATTAAGAAGGGGTGTATCTTTCATTTGGTCCGGGTGGCGAACACCACTTCAGAAGTGTCTGTCCCCGAGTCCGTGCTAGTTGTGAATGAGTTTCTTGAAATGTTTCAGGATGAGCTTCTAGGGATTCTGCCAGATAGGGACATTGATTTCGGGATTGATGTATTGCCATATACTTAGCCAATATCTATTCCACCATACAGAATAGCACCAGCAGAGTTAAGGAGTTAAAGGGGCAGCTGAAGGATTTATTAGAGAAGGGATTCATATGACCGAGTGTGTCGCCGTGGGGTGCTCCGGTTCTTTTTGTTAGAAAGAAGGATGGGTCGCTTTGGATGTGTATTGATTATCGGCAGCTTAACAAAGTCACCATCAAGAATAAATATCCTTTGCCTCGAATAGATGATTTGTTTGACCAATTGCAAGGTGCAAAGTTCTTCTCCCAAATTGATCTCTGGTCCAGGTATCACCAATTGAAGATCAGAGAGCAGGATATTCCTAAGACCGCCTTCAGAACTCGCTATGGTCACTTCTAATTCATGGTCATATCTTTTGGGATAACCAACACCCTGGCAGCTTTCATGGATCTTATGAATCGGGTTTTCATTGACGACATCCTCGTTTATTCGCGGAGTTGGGAAGATCATGCCGATCACCTCAGAGCAGTTTTGCAGACTCTTCATCAGCACCAGTTGTACGCTAAATTTTCAAAATGTGAATTTTGGTTGGAGTCCGTCACTTTTCTGGGTTATGTTGTTTCGAGTAAGGGGATTCAGGTGGATCCCCAGAAGATTGCAGCAGTGAAGGATTGGCCTAGACCTATGACCCCGATGGAGGTTCATAGCTTCTTGGGTTTAGCCGGGTACTATCATAGTTTTGTGGAGGGATTCTCTACCCTCGCCTCCCCATTGACTAAATTGACGCAGAAAGCAGTTAAGTTCCAATGGTCCAGCGCTTGTGAGAAAATTTTTCAGGAATTGAAGTCAAGGTTGACCTCGGCACCGATATTGGCTTTGCCAGAAGGCACGGAAGGATTTGTGGTTTATTGTGATGCCTCCAAGGTCGGTTTGGGATGTGTATTGAAGCAGCATGGGAAGGTTATAACATATGCTTCAAGGCAACTCAAGAATCACGAGAAGAATTACCTGACGCATGATTTGGAGCTTGCAGCAGTTGTATTTGTCTTGAAAATATGGCGACATTATCTTTATGGGGTCCATGTGGATGTGTTCTCGGACCACAAGAGTCTCCAATATTTGTTCAAGTAGAAGGAGTTAAATTTGAGGCAGCGGTGGTGGTTAGAATTGCTTAAAGATTATGATATGAACATCTTGTACCATCCAGGAAAGGCGAATGTGGTGGCCGACGCCCTCAGTCGGAAATCCATGGGTAGTTTGGCTCACTTGGGAGCGGATCAGAGGCTCCTAGCTCGGGAGGCTTATCAGTTGGCCAGTCTTGGGGTTTGTATTTCGACCCCAAATGAGGAGGAAATTATGATGCATAATAGAGCAGAATCGTCGCTAGTAGCGGAAGTCAAGGAAAAGCAGTTCATTGATCCAGCATTGGCACAGATGAAGTAGGCAGTTCTGAACAACAAAACTTTGGCATTTTCACTCAGCGGCAATGATGGTGTGTTACGATGTCAAGGTAGGCTATGTGTTCCAGATGTGGATAACATTCGGGAGAGGGTAATGGCGGAGGCTCATCATTCTAGGTATTCGGTGCACCTAGGTTCTACGAAAATGTATCACGATCTCAAGGAGATTATTGGTGGAGCGGTATGAAGAGGGGTGTGGCGGACTTTGTATCTAAATGTACAAATTATCAGCAAGTAAAAGCTGAGCATCAGCGGCCCGGTGGGTTAACCCAGCTTATGGAAATACCAATGCGGAAATGGGAGATGATCAACATGGATTTCATGGTAGGATTAACTTGCACTCAGGTAATTTCGACTCAACTTGGGTGATAGTGGATCGACTCACCAAATCAGCTCACTTCTTGCCAGTCAAGTCCACCGATACCGCAGAACAGTATGCTCAGTTGTACATCAAGGAAATAGTGAGGCTTCATGGTACTCCACTCTCTATTATTTCGGATTGAGGGGCTCAGTTCATAGCTAATGTTTGGAAGAAATTTTAGCAAGGTTTGGGTACTCCGGTAAATCTCAACACGGCTTTCCATCCGCAGACCGATGGTCAAGTAGAGCGGACTATTCAGACGCTTGAAGATATGTTGCAGGCTTGTGTCTTGGATTTCAAAGGTAATTGGGATGATCAGTTTCCCCTTATAGAATTTCCTTACAATAACAGCTTTCATACTAGCATCCAGATGGCCCCATTTAAGGCATTGTACGGAAGGAGATGTAGGTCCCCGATCGGATGGTTCGAAGTAGGTGAAGTAGAATTGATAGGGCCGGATCTCGTGCACCAGGCTATAGAAAAAGTTAAAGTCATTCAGGAAAGGATGAAGACTGCTCAGAGTCGCCAGAAATCCTATGCGGACGTACGTCGAAGAGAATTGGAGTTCCAAGTAGATGATTGGGTATTCTTGAGGGTGTCTCCTATGAAGGGAGTCATGCGATTTGGGATGAAAGGGAAGCTGAGTCCTAGATATGTCATGCCTTATCGGATCATTCAAAGGATCGGGCAAGTTGCTTATAGGCTTGAGTTTCCCCCTGAAATGTCCTTAGTGCACCCGGTGTTCCATGTGTCTATGTTAAGGAAAGTGGTTGGATATCCATCCACCATCGTGCCAGTTGAAGACATCAAGGTTGCTAAAGAGTTATCGTATGAAGAAATTCCGGTTGTTATTCTTGATAGGCAAGTCCGTAAATTGCGAAATAAGGAAATTGCTTCAGTTAAAGTGTTGTGGCGAAATCAACAAGTCGAGGAAGCCACGTGGGAAGCGGAAGATGAGATGAAAGAAAAATATCCCCATTTGTTTGAACAAGTCTAGTAGTGATCATGCGAACTCTTGTCCCTAAGCGAACTGGCATTGTGTCCCATTTGGTGCAAAGACACCCCATTTCTCCCCTAAATGCTTTACTATTATAATTCTTCAAGTTGTGCCAAAATTGTATGTGTTGTGATTATTTGAGCCATATGCAAACTCTTCTTGGTAAATGAAAGTTTTGTAAGAACTCTTGTGATAAGTAATTCGCTTATGATAGTGTAGATTGGTAATGATTAATTTGCATGTGTATAGTGAATCGAAGTGGTTAAACTGTATGGGACTCATTGGAGTAATCAAACTATGTGGAAAAATGTGTCAAGTGATTGCATATGTGCGAGTATAGGGGTGATGAATGGTTTACCAATTATAGGGATAACAGGAATTGTGTAATGGTGCATGGAAAGGTATTTCGGGGGCTATCTGACAGGTAGATATGTCCAAATTACAAAGGAAACTCTGGCGAAACTTTTTTAAAATATGGGAGTTAGTGGAAAATTTGGGAACTTGCATATCATGTTTTTCAAACCAACTGATTTTCAAAAATCCTCATGCGAGGACGAATGATTTTTAAGTGGGGGAGGATGTAAGGCCCCGTGAAAATTTGTGCTCAAAGTGTAGTACTTCGTAGTGTCAAGTTCCGCATATGTGTTGGGAATGTATAAAAAATTGCGGTTCGGACCCTTTTTACTGATTTTGCACTTAAAAATCAAGAATCAAAATTTTTCCGAAAATTGCAATTATGCGGTCCAGAATGCAGTCGCAGATCAGGTATGCGGACCGCATTTCTGCCGCAGAGTTAATCAGAGAGTTAGTCAAAATTGATGTTGAAAATGCGGTCTGTTATGCGATCGCATAATCTATATGCGGACCGCATAATCATCGCATAAATTCCTTAAGGATTTGTGAAGGTCAGTTCTGCGGTGCATAACAGGAATGTGGACCGCATTCCCGTCACATACCCAAGCATAAATGCTCAGAGTTTTGGGGCACTTCTGTAGTCCAATCTGCGGACCGCAGATCCTGCTCGGGCTTCTATTTTTCTAAAATTTTAAACCCGACCCATCATTTTTAATGATCTTCTGAACAAAATAAGAGAGAGGGAAGAGAGGGTTCTTGAGAGAGAGAGCAATCTTCATCAATTTGATTTTTCAAAACTATCCGGGCCGGGAAAATTCAAGTAATTACCCTCATCCCCATTCTTGCAGGTAACATCCCTAATCTTTTCCCTTGATTTTCAGGTTAAACTAGGGGGGGGAGTCTCATGCATTGATTCTTGAAATTAATGGTTGAAATTGTACATGCATGCCTTCTTAAAACCTAAAACCTAGCAAGGGGAAACTAGGTAGAGATAGAGGTTTGCAAAAGAAGGGCTAATAACCTAAATAAATTTGAGTAGCAATTGTGAACCCCAATTCTAAGTCATGTATATTAACTTGTGCACTAGATTGACATTGCTAGACTATTTGGTGAATTGAAAATGGAAGTCAAAAGGGAATTCTGCTCCAGGTATGTATGGCTAACTTTGACCTTTGTAAAATCGCCTTGTTTGGTGTACGAATGTTTGGTATGTGATATCTACGTGGATTAATTGTGAAATTCGTGTGATTTGTATGATTGTGAATGTGATATGTGGTAAGAGATGAGGAACAAATGACGGAAGGAAATCGTAAATGATGCAACTAAAATAACTGTGATAGCAATATCTATGGCTTATTATGGGCAATTATCGTTGTGACGTAAAACACATGTGAGTTGTTGAATATGATGGAAATAGTATTGATGGTTATGGAAATACTTGTAAATTGTTGTTGTTACTTCTTAAGAAGTGTTGTTGTTGATCTTTGTGAATTGTTCATTGTTGTAATGTTGTTTGTGAATTGTAACTGTACGGTGGGATCGGGTTGCGCGCCGCAACACGAAGTTATAAGGTATGGGTTGTGGTGATAAGGGTGGCCTAGGTAATAAGGGTGGCCTAGGTAATAAGGATGGAAAGTGATCGAAATCACTATTGAAATAAAAATATGAGCAAAATTGTGAAATTATTTATGTGGAAATGTGGAAGGGGAAACAGGAGAGATTGTAAACTTGTTTGGCTTGATTGTTCCTTCTTTGTGCATTTGATTGTTGTTTCTATTACTGTTACCTACTTGTGTATGATTTGCATTACTTGGAGCAAAGTTCGTTCATACATACCAGTACAATTCAAGTGTACTTGCGTCCCTTTTGCCGGGGGCGCTACATTCGTGTTATGATTATAGGTGGATCCCAGCAGGTACTCCAGTCCACCGACTGTAGCTCCTCATCACTTCCCGTCAGCTGAATTGGTGAGCTCCTTTCTTTTCGGGGCCCTGCGTGGCTCATGCCGCTTTTGTTTTAGGATCTTGTTTTGATATTTGTATAAGGTATAGCCGGAGCCTTGTTACCGGCAAGTATTGTATCATCCTTTTTCATGTTTAGAGGCTTCGTGGATAGAAAATGTGGGTCATGAACTTATGTGATATGTATCTTGTATGTTGATCTATGTAAAATGTAAACTATGCTAAGAATCATGTACCGTGTATATGTTTATAAATAAATAGGTGTTTTAATGGTAAATGGTTATTTCATTTGGCTAATAAGTAATTAAAAATGCGGGGTAACACGTGGGGTAGGAAAGGCACCCAGTTCTGATTGACTGGGGCTACCCGGTCGAGCACCGGTCATGTCCCTCGAATTTGGGGCGTGACATACCAAGCCAACCGCTAAAAAAGAAAGGTACACCTGGGAACGGGACTTGTCCCCACTCTCCGGAAAAAACTTATTTAGTTTCTTGTTGATGATATAGATCGCATTGCTTCAATATGACAGGGATTCCACTCAAAGGATAAACAGGTAAAATAATTACAACTTATATTGATGATATGATTGGTTAAGTCCCTGTGCGCAGAGGACCACTTTAATTCATTTGCAAGAAATAAACAACATTTCGGGCAATACTATACCAAGCTCGTTCCAGAAAAATGTTCCTTCAGAGTTGGGGGCGACTGAGTTTCTTGGCCTTCATGATGCCAAAACAAGGCACCAATTAAATAGCAAGACCTCGGAGTCATTGGTAAAGTAACTCACATGCTTGGCATGATCGAAGCTCTCAAAGGCTCGTGCTCTCGAGAATACCCCTTCCCACACGAAGGCCATAGGTTATAAAGCATATGTTGCACTTTTTTTCCCTTAACTCAGATTTTGTCCCAATTGGGTTTTACCGGCCAGGTTTTTAATGAGGCAGCACCTATATGCTACCCGAGGAACGGTCAACAAGTACTTAAGGCTTCCTTTCAATCGGCCCTAAATACTGGGGGGCACCACCATCGAAGGTTACACTTTTGGAAAAAATATTTCACGCCTAAAAGGGCCTCGATAGGAAAACTTTGTAATGGGCCAAATGGTCAAATAGGTCGTGTCCATATAGAATAGTCAAGCCCCGATGGTAAAATATGTATGCATGTATCGACTATTTTAAGAAGCATTCAGCTTATATCAAAAATACTTTATGTCTCATACAAGCTCTACACTTACAATCCTATGGGAAACGGCTTAAAAGCCAAGATATAGGAGCACCCCAAATACTCGGGGACTATCGTCAAAATTCAAATTTATAAAGACCCCAAAGAGGCACCCCTTCGAAACAAAGTCCAAGGCCAACACTCTCGAGGTTTAACTTCTCGAACAAGTTTGGAAAGTTATCGGGTAACAAGTCCAAGTGATGCACCCAAAGGCTACGGCCAACCAAAAGACTATGGACATCTAAATGCTACAGCCAAATGATGCAGCTTAGAGACGTCCGACTTTCGCTATAAATTAAAAGTCCTTCAAACATTTCATAAAAACTGGTTAAATCAGGCTACTCTCGGCAAAGGCTAAATATAAAGGGCTTCGATAAATTCAGCACTCGAAAATTCCAAGGGCTTCGATAACATCGACCCTTGGAAACACCTCAAAAGGTTTTAGATTATGTTTACACAAACAAATCATTATAAGGTCACGATACATTAGACCTTCAAAAAACCTACGGGTATAAAAAATACATGCTAAGGCATAATTAAATTTTCACTAAGCCTTTTAAGCCAAAAAGAGGGAAAAATTGTATAGCCATACTAAGGGCCAATCTTAAAAGAGCCTAAGGGCCGAGATATAAGAGCCTAAGGGCCAATCTTAAAATAGCCTAAGGGTCGATGTATAATAGCCCAAGGGCCAACTTCGAAAATCTTGAGAGCCAAACATTTATAGCTCAAAACTCCGATCCGAACTCAAGAATTCACAACATCTCAAACTTACCTTGGAACGATTTTAAAACTTAGCTCGAAGATCATTATAAATATCGATAAAAATCTAAGGGTTTATGAAAACCAATCTTCGGATTGGTTATTCAAACGAAGTATTCCATAAATAAAGACAAATCCGCGAGCGTGTATCTAATTACAGGGAATATTTACACAAGGGAGGTCTACAAAATAGAGTAACCTAATATACTTCGGTCGCACATCCTCAACAGCTGCATTTTTAGGAGTCGCATCTTGGGGAGTCTCATCTTTGGAACCTTTATCCCCGTCTCTTTCACCCTCAAAATCACTAGCTGAATTATCCTCATCAAAAAGTAGAGCGTCCGCCTCATCTTCTATAACCTTCTCCGCTTCAATATCTGCTGAAAGATCAAAGCCGTGAGTGTGTATCTCCTCGATAGTCATCCTCCAGGATTATCTCCTAATATGATCCAAGGCACTTGTTAACTTAGTCTCCACCGTAGAAGAAATCTCCCTTGCCCGGGCATTAGCAGCTTCTGCATCAGCTTGATAAGAGGCCATAATGGTCGCAACATCAGATTTGGCCTTGGCCAGCTCAGCAGCAGATCTGGTTTTGAGCTCTTCAATTTCAAGGCCCCGAGCTAGGCTCTCCTCCTTCGTGCCTCGAAGATGGCATCCAAGCGAAGCTAGATGCTCTTTTAAAGTTTCCTTATCATAAGTGAGATCGTCCATACCTCACCTCAACCCTAGGGCATCAGCTTCCTTTATTTTAAGCTCCTCCCAAAGTTGCGCCTTCGCTTCGGCTTTCTGACTGAACTGCGAAATTCAACGATGTCAGCCACTAAAACAAAAACAAGTGCATGACAAACTCTCAATAACTATCTTTACAAGGCCTTTTAGAGAAACTCTGGCAATTTTACGTGCAACTCTAGAGAGAAAGCTCACGCATCCCTTCCATAGCCAATCCGGCCGGTGGCCAGCCACCTATTGTGGCTGGGCTACCCCCTAACCACCCCCAATATCACTCAACCCTCTACAAAAACACAAAATACCCCACAAACTATGGATTATGATGAAGCTGTGAAGCCATCGTCGAACCCTACTGCCATGCATGATCGCAATGCAATAGTTGATCCTATACCTCTTCGGCGTGCCTAATTCTTTCAAGGTCAACCAATTGTTTGCTTTACTGAGGATGAAGTTGAACGTATGAATATCATAGAAGGATTACAATATGCAATCGTGTGCAAGTTTTCGTATGGATGGCCTGAACTCAATAAGTTATCTCGCATTGTTCATATTCAATTGGAATTAAAGGTGAGTGTAATATTGGATACTTACATGACAGGCATGTGTTGATTAGATTCACTTTGTGGCAAGAATTTATTGATTTTTCGTCAAAAGGTGTTTACTATGTCAAAGACAAGTATGGGGAGGAGTATCAATTGAGAACATTGATTTATGATGCTAAATTCAAGGCAGGAGAAGAAACACCTAAGGTAATGGCTTGGATCTCATTCCCAAACCTATTACCTACGTATTTTGTTATGGAATGCTTGTTTTCCTTAGCCTCAGTCGGAGGCAAACCACTGCACCTTGATCAGGCAACTGTGATTAACACTAGACCTAGTTGTGCACATGTAAAGGTGTTAGTTGATTTATTAGCTGATCTTCCTAAGAAGGTGAGGATGGATATAGTGAATAAAGCTTCTGGGGACGTAAGAACTGAGTGGGTAAACGTCAACTATGATTACCTACCTAAGTACTATAAGGAATGTAAATTACAAGGTCATGATATGATGTAATGTTAGAGAATTCATCCTAAACTTATAGCTAACAAGAATGAGGAGAATCAAACAGCTCCTGATAGTGGAGTGCAGGGTAATAAATAAAATGCTAAGAATAATGCTCCCTTGACGATTCTGTCAAGTGGTAGAATTGTGGGCAATGTAGGTGCACAATGGAAAGAGGTGAGGGACAAACATGTTCAAGTCAAAGGCAAACAGATTGAAGAAGTAACCAAGACTGGGCAAGAAATTATTCCAGGTGAGAAGCAAAATACAGTGGTGCCTCAGCAGGTGCAGACAAATAATAAATTTGCTGTATTGGAGATTGATAACAGTGAAGATAATGCAAATAATCAACTGGCTTTGGTAGAGGAACAAGCAGATCAAACTAATATGTCCAAGCCAAAGGATCATGCTAAGTTAAATCCGGAAGCAGCAGATTTTATCCCCAAGTACCTTGGGACTGATATGGGAGGAAAAGAAGGAAAACCGAAATTACATGTGGTGCTAGCTGCTAGTTCTACTCCGGGAGTGACTAGCAAACAAAGAAATAGAGAAGCTACATGAAGTAATATAAAATGGGAAGCTAATCAACAAAATAAGGAGTCTACAGCAGCATGGGTTCAAAGGACTTTTAAAGACAATGTTGTTGCAACAAATACATCAGTGCAAGAGGTACTTAATCAGGATACTAGAGTGGAGGCAAATTTAGGTAACAATGAGGATAATGATAACATTGTGGACACAAAGTTTGAAATATTCAAAAGCAATGAAAAAGTTAAGTGGGCTGGAGGCATATTATGGTAAGATCAAACATAAGAAGATGAAGAGGAGGGAGAGATCCCAGATGTAATGCAAAGTGATGAGGAATTTGGAGGAGATTCAGTGGAGGATGAGGATCAAACAGTAAATGGTAAAGCTAAGGGCACAGGGACTTCTGTAGATCAGAGCTTAAACAATAAGGAAATCCGTGCCAATGATCAGCAAAATAGCAATGGGAATCAGCATAACAAGGAAGATCATAAGGCTGAAGCAGGTCTCAAGGAACAGGAAACTATCAAAGGAAATCAACACAGTCACAAGGACATTTCTGCAGAAGCAGTAGAAGTTCAAGAGGGGAACATTGATAATATTGATCCAGGAGGGACTGTACAAAATGCATGTGTTAGTAATGTAAATGCCAATACTAAGGAAGCTGAAATAGCAGATGACAAACAAAAAAGAAAATTGCAGGAGTCAAGTGGAATTACTATTCCATTGAATTATGCACAGCTGCAGACTAGTAACATACAGAATGACAAAGCCGTTGCACCCATTCCACAAGCTAATATTGTAGTGCCACAAGGGACTAGGGAGGTAGAGAAGCAGTTAGATCATGCAAAGCAAACAGGAAAGGACATGGATGAGGAATCATCTATCCAAAACTTCCTCAATGTTGCCAAGCAAGGGGATCTTTCACCTAGGCATATTGAACATTCAAATCTACAGCTAAAGGTAGAAGAAAACAAACAAAAGAGACTTCAAATGCAACAGCAGGAGGAGTTCAAATCAGGAGAACACTTTCCAAAAATCAAAATCATTAATGGATGCCATAATCTGGAATGTAAGATCAGTGAATACTATGAAAGCATTTGAAAGGTTGACTACAATGCACAGGCAAAATCATTTTGAATTCATTGGAATTTTAGAGCCTATGAAACAATCTAACAAAGTGTAAAGATATAGGGAAAGAATAGGTATGGCTCAGGCTATGGTGAATGTCTCAAATAAGATCTGGGCATTTATAGATGGAGTGTTTGAGGTTACAATTCTGTATAATATGGTGCAACAATTGACTTTGAAGTTGTTTCATACTAAAACTTATGTAGAGATCATTCTCACATTGGTTTATGCCAAATGTGATGCAATTGAAAGTATAGAACTATGGGACTCCCTGTATGTTATGGCTACTGATATGACATCTCCTTGGTTTGTTGGAGGTAATTTTAATGTTATCTGGGATGAGGAGGAAAAATTCGGTGGATTGCCTGTGCATATAAATGAGGTGGATGATTTCAGGCACTACATTAACACCTGTAATCTTTCAGACTTGGTATTTAAGGGGAGTATATTTACTTGGTTGAATGGAAGATCAGAAGATGACTTTATATTTAAAAGGCTGGACAGGTGTTTGGGAAACATGGAACTGCAGGAAACCTTTCCAGCGTTGGAAGTTACACATCTGTCCAAGATTGGATCAGACCACTGCTCCATGCTGTTGAAGTGTGATATAGAAGCTCCTCTCATTAAGAAGCCATTAAGGTTTCTAAATTTTTGGACAAAACATGACACTTTCAAATCAGTGGTGAAGGAGAATTGGACGACAGACTTTAATGACAACCCCTTAGTACTGTTCAATCAAAAGCTGAAGAAATTAAAGAAGGCTTTATCAATATGGAATAAGGCAACTTTTGGTGATATTTTTAGAAGATTGCAAGCTTAGAAGAGGTGGTCTTGGTGCATGAGAGGAAATTTGAAGCATTTCCTACTCAGATGAATAGAGAAAGGCTGCAGAGGGTACAAGCAGAAATGATCAGATATTTGGCATTAGAAGAGGAATTTTGGAAACAAAAAGAAGGGATGCAATGGTTAAAGGATGGGGATATAAATACTAAGTTCTTCCATGTTCAAGTGAAAGGTAGAGGGAAAAGGTTACAGCTAAAAATGATCAAGGACAATATGGATAACTGGATAGAAGATGATGAACAAATTGCAGAAGAAGCTATCAGATTCTATAAGGATCAATTCACTGAGACAACAGTTCCTAATAATTTCCACATCATAGAGCATGTACCAAGACTAGTTTAAGGTGAACAGAATGAAAATTTGATAGCAACACCTTCAAGGGAAGAAGTGAAGAGGGCGGTAGATGGTTTAAATGCAGACTCAACAAGTGGTCCAGATGGATATACTGGAGCTTTCTACCAGGCTTGTTGGGATATAATAGGAGAGGATTTTTATGCAATGGTCCTAGCCTTTTTCAATGGACAACAATTGCCAAAGTGTGTTACACACACTAATCTGATACTTTTATCAAAGAAAAAGGAGGTGAATACTTTCTCTGATCTGAGACCAATCAGTCTCAGTAACTTCATTAACAAAATCTTTTCGAGGGTGATTCATGATAGATTGGTGGAGCTACTGCCTAACTTGATCTTAGAGGAACAAGCATGCTTTGTGAAGGGAAGGAGAAAAGTTGAAAATGTGTTACTAACGCAGAAGATTGTTACAGATATGAGGCTCAGAACAAAAGCAGGTCCTAATGTTGTAATCAAGCTAGATATGACAAAGGCCTATGATAGGTTTTCATGGCTATTTTTAACCAAAATGCTGAGAAAGTTTGGTTTTTGTGGAAGGTTCATTGGGATGGTTTATAACTTGGTAGGGAATAACTAGTATTCTGTCCTTGTCAATGGGCAATCTCATGGCTTCTTCAAATCATCGAGGAGTGTCAACCAGGGAGATCCACTATCACCAACTCTATTTATTCTAGTCGCTGAAGCTCTATCAAGAGGACTGAATTCACTACACTCCAATCTATATTTCTGTGGATTTGGTCTTCCTAAATGGAGTCCCAAGATCAATCATTTGGCATATGCAGATGATACCATCATTTTTTCATCCTCAGATGCTACATCATTAAGGTTAGTGATGGAAATTTTAGACTTGTATGAGGCTGCTTCTGGCCATCTAGTTAAAAAAAACAAGTGTACCATGTACATGCACCATTCAGTTGACTTGGAGGTAGTCACAAAGGTGGAAAGGGTAACAGGGATTGGAAGGCAAGAATTTCCTTTCACATACCTTGGCTGTCCAATTTTTATTGCAAGAAGAAACTTGGAGTATTATCAGCCTATGATCAATAAGGTGCTAGATAAGCTGCAGGCTTGGAAGGGGAAATTAATATCCATAGGGTGAAAAGCAGTGCTGATTGCTAATGTCCTTCATATCATATCAATACATCTGCTATCAGCTGTAAACCCTCCTAAAAATGTTATTAACAAGCTACACAAAATCATTGCACAGTTCTTTTGGAGTAGCTCTGCTGGATGATCAAGTAGACATTGGACTTCATGGAACACTCTTTGTATGCCATGTGAGGAAGGAGGAATTGGATTCAGATCATTACATGATATACCAAAGGCTCTTTTTTGCAAACTATGGTGGAACTTTAGGACTAAGCCTCGTCTTTGGAGTTCATATGTGAGCCAAAAGTATTGCAAAAAACTGAATGCAGTAGTTGTGCCTTGGAGGAGGAATGGATCCCATGTGTGGAGGAAAATGTTAGAATGTAGGGAATTGATTGAGCATCAAATTTCCCGGAGAACAAGAATGGTATTTGCACTTTTCTGGTATGATAATTGGACTGGATTAGTAGCTTTGTATTTCTTAGTCCCTCTAGATTTTGGTATAGATGAAGAGGTACACAATGTGTATAAATTGGTGGAGCATGTATCTTGGAATGTAGTTAGACTGATAGAGCTGTTACCTGAAGAATTGGCATTGCATATAGTTGAAAAAATTAGGCCTCCTGTAATGGATAATATACTGGATTCTCCAGTGTGGATGCTTGAAACTAGAGGTCATTTCTCTATGAAGTCAGCATGGGAATATCTTAGGAGAAGGGATAATCCTAGACTTGCTTATAGGATGATTTGGGTAAAAGGACTGCCATTCAAAATATCCTTCTTTATGTGGAAAGTATGGAGAGAAAAACTGCCCTTAGATGATTTCATGCGTAGGTTGGGATATCATATGCCATCGAGGTGTTGGTGCTGTGCTGAGCCAAAGGTGGAAACTCTAGTGCATCTCTTTTTTATATCAAAAGCTGCAACAATTGTATGGAAATACTTTCTAGCAAGAGCAGGTATTGCAGTCCAAGATCTGACTTTTCATCAAGCAATTACAAAATGCTAGACTGCCAATGTACTGTCTAGATTGAAACTAATAATGCAGGCTTTTCCTTCATGTATTGTTTGGGAATTATGGAAGAGAAGGAATAGCTTGAAATATGATGATGCAATTTCAGTTAGTAGAGTCATATATCAGGTATCAAATACATTAAGGGCATTAGTGAAACTTAGAAAACCAGGTCTTCATATGCCACATAAATGGCAAGATTTAGTGAGCATGCTGTAAAACTATACTCCTCGACTGAAGTATGAGAAAGTACTCTGGGATTTCCCTTTGGAAGGGTGGATTAAAGTTAATACTGATGGGGCCTCCAGAGGGAACCCAGGGAGCTCGATTGGATTTTGTATGAGGGATGAGCATGGAGAGTTAAAATATGCAGAGGGAAGAGAGATTGTTAAGGGATCCAATAATGAACTAGAGACAGTAGCAATAGTTGAAGCACTGAGGCTTTGTAGAGCTCAACAGTATTCTCATGTATGGCTTCAAACAGACTCAATGTTGTTGAAGAACATAATAGAGGGTAATTGAAAAACACCCTGGTGTATCTCTGATCAGGTGGAGGAGATTAGGAGGTTAATGGTGGAATTCAACATAAGGTATCACATATATATATATATATATATATATATATATATATATATATATATATATATATATATATATATATATATATACACACACACACACACATATATATATATATAGGGAGGGGAACAAATTGGGTAATCACTTGGCAAATTATGCCCTTGATGTTGGAAACATAGAATGCTATGAATTCTGGGATCTAGATACTCAAGGTAAGAGTATATTGAATGGAGATACGATGCAATGGCCATATTTACGTGTAAAAGTTTCAAGAAATTAGAAGGAGGAGGAGAGGGGATGAGGAAGGGCATATTAAGTTCACACCATGTTCAAATCTATGTAGAGGAGATCATGGTGTTCAGGTTTTTGACTAACTGTGTATTCTTTTTTGCAGGTACTGAATCTGTGCTATTGTGATATGCTTTAATGAAAGTCCAATTGGTGGTATCAATGCCTGGCATTTAACCCAATGGACTGCCATTACAGATAGGCAATAGTACAGTAGCTGGCAATATCATCATGCAGGAATATAACTGGAAACTAGGGCCCAGAATGCTTAAGAGAAGTAGGCATATTCAGGTACACTTATTAGAAGAGTGTGGTGGTTATATCAGCATAACATTAATAGCAATCAATCAACCCAAACCAACAAGAAAATTGGAGCAAAATATGCCCAGAAAATATAAGAGAGTTGGGCATTAGGTGAGGTGGCTTTTAAGTGACAAGAAGGGAACAATTCAAGAGGATTTAGGAGAATGGAGGGAGTTAAATTTTGATACATGGAGCTTGGCAAGTTCAAGTATAGATCAGTATGTAGGGAACATGCATGAGGTAGTAATAAGGGTTCATAATCGGATGGAGAGACAGTTAGAAAAATACACAAGTCTGCAGCAAAACATTCAACTAGACAGGGAATGTTGTTGCATATTTTTGGGAACATGGAGGAAATAAGGATAAAGATAACAGAATGGGAGATCAAGGTCACTTATAGGGGGAGCATAACAGTTAGAAGGGAGAGAGGAGATGAGGAGACAAGGAATAGGACAAGGGGTTTAGGGAATGAATTGGGCAGCAGGAAGTGTCAATATCATCAAAACCATTTGGAGGGGATGATTTTGACAAGCGTTTTCTCTAACATTATTTTCTTTTTTTGCAGGAAAAGTTATAGTACTCATGCCTTGCCTCCTAATACGACTTCAGAGGGTGGTATTAGAACTTAGTGCCCATTCCCTTGAAGAAGGAAAATAGGTAAGCACAAGCATGTGAGCTGGGCATAGGATCATAAGGCAAAGTTGGAATTTCAACAATTTTTTGGGCACAAAGACAAGCAGGAGGATAGAAAGCACAGTGCTGCAAGATTTTATCAATGATGAGCCTTCCTACTACACAGTAATTTCAAGAGGATTCATTGAGATAACACACGAAGAGGAAGGCAAATACAACACACTGGAGGAGGCAGTGTTCAAAGGTACAACAAGCAGGTTTTGGTTAGGATTTCTAGGTAAGTGGATAGTATTGTGGAGCATTTTCCCAATGCAGTTCTCAACTACAACAACCCAGAGGGTAGGCCATATAAGAAATGCATCTGGGAATACGAGGCAGAATCACAAAATTGAGCTCCATATTCCTACAATGGAGCAGGGATAGCAGAGGCAGTTCACAAGGCGAGTTTGTTTGCAACTGGCGGTTAAAAATGTATCCCATTGGGCTTTCATGTTAATGCAACAATGTAGATTGACACAACAGGAAGGATATCATGTAAGTATCATACAAAGAATCATGATAGGAGAGTGCAAAAATGAGGATGAAGTAGCTACGTGTGTGAGAGGATATTTGTGCAAATCGCGAATCTTGAAGCTGCATTCAAGTGAAAATATGTTGCATGTGCTAGAATACTCTTTCATTGCTTATACTAGATCATATGTGATACCAATATTGAGCTCTTTGCTCAATATTGGTAATAGGTTGTTTGTAAACGTCATAATTTATTTCTTTCATTTTGCGAGACCTCCTGACACTATGTTTTATTTTTGAATTATATATATAAAAAACTAGCCCTAGGCACTGCCTAGCGATTTTTTTTAAAAAAAAAAGAACTGTCTTACCTTCTCAACATACTCGGATAGATCTTGGCACACTTACGTAAGCTCAGCTTGAAAATTATGAATCTTCAATGTTTTCTTTTCATATATGGCTTTATGGTGTCCCTCTCCTCTGAAGTTTTCTTAAGCTCGGCCTCTCACCGAGCAAGATCGTCTCGAGACTTGAAAAATTCCAGCTTTTGGAGTGCCATAGCCTTCATGAAAAAGAAGGAAAGTCAGATCCCGAATAGTTAAAACAAAGTCGCAATAAACAAAAGACTCGCGTATTCAAAAAAGTCTCGGTACCTCATTAAAAATGAAAGAAGCATTGGGGCGGGGCCATCATCAAGCCCTTCGAGACATTCTCGAAAGATGTCGTGCTCTTCTTGGATGTCGTACACTTCTTGGTTTACTCCTACTCTAGAGGGTACCTTGTTCGCAGCTTCCTGGATCAGCCCCTCGGAGAACTCAGGGCCAATGGGAGAATCATCCACATTGATCACCCCGAGCGATCACTCAGGGCATTTTCTTTCATCAGAAGGGGCTCTAGATCAGGATGTTCAGCCTCGCCCTCATAATGATCTCCTAAAAGAGGTGCTTTCTTTCTGGATGATGGTCCGGGGACCCTGTTTAAACTCCCTTCGGTGATTTCTTCATCCCTATAGTGGGCTTCATCAGACGCCACAGGTTTAGTGGTCTTTGGAGCATCAATATTCTTTCTTTTATAGGTCACTAACAGAAAATTATCTTCTTCTTCATCCTGTTCCCAAAGGCATTGGGCTATTTCTGGGGATAAGGGCGCTGTATCGGCCTTAGGTTTTTTAGCCACACTTTTCTTTGGCTTTGCGGGATTTTCAAATGTCTCCCTTCTTATTTTTCTTTCTTTGGGAGGTTGTGGATCCTCTACTTCACCAGTTGGGGCATCTTCAATGTAACGACGTCCCCAATACCTGCGTAAAATCAAGATCAGTGTCCTATAACCGAAAACTAAAAAACAAACGAAGAGCTCACCATGGTTTTTCGCCTCCCATCGACCCTTGGCCAAATCTCGCCAGCAACGCTTCGAGTAAGAAGAGACGGAGGCTAGCTTTTGGACCCAGCTATCAAGGTCCGAGAAACAACAACTACACCATCGCAAAGAATTTAAGTCAAAAGGAAATATAAAGTCGAGAAAAGAAAAGGAAGAAGGGTATACTCACGAGTCATGTTCCACTCCTCGGGAAACAACATCCAATCAGCAGGAATGAGGTCGGAGGTTTGGACTCAGACAAACCGGCTCATCCACCCACGTTCCTTATTCTCATCGGTACTAGCAAATAGAGATTTTAAGGATCGGTGTTGTAACTTTATCAAGCCCCCTGATAAAGTTGAGGATTGTACAATCTGAGTAAATGATTGAGGGTGAAGGACATCCCCTCGATTTGGTTCGAAAAGAACCTGAGTAAGTAAATAATTTGCCAGAAGGAAGGATAGATCTGGTCATGCATCACTCAAAACCGTTGGCAAAAGTCAAGGATAACCGGGTCTATGGGACCTTGGGTTGAAATTGCAGGGCCCAATGTAAATAGGTAAGTATACACTCAAGTACCCCGCTTTATACGTGGTTATATCTTCCTCAGAGGAAGGAATCACTATCTTTTAATTATTGTCCCATTCGTATGCTCTTTTACTTGATCAAGCTCGGTCTTGGTTATCAAACAAATATATTAAGACAGGCTCGCATCGACCCAGTGTGGAAACAGGTTTTTAAATTTTAAAATTGAATGTTATCTCACACAGTGGGGGGATGCATTCCTTGATACGAGGTGGCACAACCATTTTGCTCTTGGTTGATCGAGAAGATGAACGGGCTTTTCCCTTTTGAGGAAAAAATTTAGAAGTTTAAGCCATCTCTAAGCGAAAGATCCGAAAAGATGGAAAATGTTCTTAGAAAAGAGAAAGGAGAGATCAAGGAGATTGGAAAAGGCTAAATAAGACTTTGGAAGCACTAAGGGAATACAATTTGTAAAGTTATGGGGTTTGTCTATTTATACAGATCGTTTAAACGTGCTCAGGAAGCCAAAAGGCCGACCGTCAGCCGCCTACAATTAATGATTTTGGGAATAGTACAAAAGGCAACCTTTCAGTCACTTCAATCGCTTACATCATGATGTTGACATTAGGACCTAGGCATCGAGAATTAGTTTGTCAGAAATCATTAAGAACAATCTACAAGTTGAGTTCGAGTAGACAGTCACTCGACTACTAAGCCCAAGGGCTACCCGAGTTCGAGCAAGTTCTCACTTTGGGACTATCTATAAAGCCTTAGGGCTATCGTCATTTCAAGTTCAAGATCAATTACTAAGCCCAAGGGCTATTCGAGTTCGAGCAAATTCTCACTTGGGGACTATCTGTAAAGCCTAAGGGCTATCTCTATTTCGCGTAAACGCTCACCCGATTTCTAAGCCCAAAGGTTACCCGAGTTGGAGGAAATTCTCACTCGATGACTATCAACAAAACCTAAAAAGGTTAGCTTTATGCCAAAAATTGAGACCCTGATCTCACTCAACTCGGACTCAGAAGTCCCGGTGATCTAAGTTCGCATCAAATCAATCCAAGCTTAGTCCGAAGGTTAACTAAGAACTTTAAGAAGTATTATATTAGTCAACTAAAAATCTAAGAGTTTATTATGTTCCGCGCCCAACATTCGACTAACCATTATAATTATACACTTGGTTTTTTCACAAACGAAGGCAGAATGGAATTAAACATGAATAGAAGATAGAATGGAGAAATTCTAATATTAACAAAAGATTTTTACAAAGCCCAAGAGGGGCCCTCACACAGAAATAAAGAAGAAAACACAACAGCCAAAGGCCTAATCTACTTTCAGGGGTATATCCTCAAGACAGACATCTTCGGGAACCTTTGTCCTCGGAGACTCCATTTCGATCTTTAGAGCGGCGCCTTTGGGAACCTCCTGCAAAATAGCAATAGATGAAGGAAAGGCTATAGCCTATCAAAGAGTAAAAGCTTTTAACAAGTAAATAAAATTGTGGCCTGGTGAAAAACTTGGCGAGTATGGGTCTCGTCAGCACTACTATTGTGAAGCTACTTCTTTAGACATTGTATCGGTGTGGGATGCAAACGTTAGTAGATAGTGCCACCTCACTCCATGGAAAGCAAAAGGAATGAAGTACCACACTAGGTTAAAGTTAAGAGAGATGAGCAGCAGTGTAGAGTCCACAAATCTTCTAATACAGGAAGAATTCGGTGTCTTTCTCTTGTCATTTGGAGCCAGCAATGCCAGCAACAACAACAACAACCTAGTATAATCCCACCCAATGGGATAAAGCTTTAAAAAGATAAGAAGCCTTGGCGTAGCAGGTAAGGTTGCTGCTATGTGACCTTGTTGTCACAGATTTGAACCATAAAAGTAGGTGATTAGAATAAGTGATAGAAAGAGGAAAGGGCCAGAAGGTGATGAAAAAGGAATGTGAGTAGTTTTTTTCAACCAAGTAGCCCCATATTTATAGAAAGTTGATGACGGTTTAGTGGCACAAATGGCCGAGCGATACTAACATGCATTCAATGCTTTTCAGGGAAATGAACCGGCGGTGCATTTAATGCTTTTAGCGAAATGGACCGGTGGGATGTTCAATGTTTTTGGGAGATGAACCGATGGGATACGTCGATCACTTCAAGTGCTTACATCACGCGTATGACATCATCACAAGGGCCCTGAGAAAGTCGAGGTTCAAATCGTTTCTTATCATCTTATTCCAAGAAATACGGGGACTATCTGTATATGGTCAAAATCGAGGAGTATAATTTTAAAGGTTTAATCTGGTTATAGGTCCGAGTCCGGCTGACTCAAAGTGGGTATCGTATCCGACTAAGGGGGAACCTACCTCAGGGGAGCTGATCGAATACCTAGCATGGGCTGCTTCGAAGGCGGCATTGTCTCGAAGTCAATCAAGAAAGAGTGAGAATTTCTCAAGGACACGTGGACCTAGGCATTGATTATAGGATAAGGGTTGTACGAAATAGTATAGATCTGTACTAGGCCGTTATACACGTGTACCAATAGAATTCTTTACCTTTATGAGCAAGGTACTATGTTAGGGTTTTCTCCCCCTATATAAAGGACACCCCAATCATTATTGTAAGGCATCAGATCATTCACTGCAATAGAACATTCTTATTTTTCTCTTGTTTAACATGCTCAACAATGTTTTTCAGCTTTATTGCCTTTACTTTATTATTCATACTTCATCACTCTTAGCTGGTCTAGGTCCCTAGACAATCAAGCTCGAGGCCCCCTATAGTTCCAACAGCATCAATTTGGTTCTTTTTTCTTCTTACTTAAGCTTAATATTACTCGTATAATCACTAGTATTAGAATATATCACGTATCTTTAGAACCAAAAATCATCTTTAATTGTTACTTACATTTTTTGAGGTAAACAACAAGTCATATCGCCTTTTTTATGAAGAGTTTTTGGGTCGGACTCACATCCAAGCTTTTGTATTCATTGTCTGGTTTCTGGGGATGCTGGTATTTCCAATACAGGGAGAAAGGATCCAGACTCGCCTAGCTATGGTCACTAATAGCTTAATGGAGGGGATTGAGGGGCAAATTTACACTATTGTCCCTATGATTTTTTTTGAGGTGTACCGGGCTTTAGAACATTGCAAAAAGGGGTATAGTCCTTTCAAGGGTTACAATCTGTTATTGCTAGTCTAGTTGTTGGAACACCTTCAGAGAGGAGAATATCGTCAAGAACTTCAACGACGACCATAGAATGACCACATAGCCGATCACCATCCAAAGAGAATGACTTCTATCCCAAACAGGTTTGCGCAACCAGAAAACGTTGTGAGTTGGGTACATTTCTTTAGCAATTTGACTGATGACAAGGTACATTGGATGTTCGAGTGGGTCCCTAGCAGTGAATTCTTCATCAGGTCGAGAGATACTCCTTATCTAGTGCTAATTGGATTGAGGGGGATCTATCATTATGCTCCTATCAGGGTTATGAGGCAAGCTGGGAGAAAACAGGTTATACCACGAGTTACTAAAATGAATCGGTACAAAGAGGACTTCTAGGGGAACGCTATTCCATTCAAGTTCGAGGCACAAAATATGTGGCATCAAAAGATCATTGTAGATAAAGATAGCATCGAGCCAGATCGGTATCATGCCGGCCATATGCACTTCTATCCATCATGGTTGGTAGATGATATAGCGGGAGATGTCAATCTAGGGATTAATCTGAAAAATAAGGTTATAGATAACACTGCTGAAGCACATGTCAAATACAGGATGTTGTGCAAAAAGGTTTTTGAGTCTGAAGCCAGGCATTTTGAACAACACAGTAGACATGGAAGCAATCAACGAGTGGAGAGAAATCATTGGTAAGTCAATAGAGAGTTTGGAGTATTTGGAGCAGGGGTTGATGGAGCTTGAGGGAAAGATGAGGAGAAGGATCTCGGACTGTCAGAATGCAGAGGGCAACAAAGGAGGGCATCTAGCAAGGGCGTATCTGCTGCTTGACATGAGCGACCTAGGGAATCTGATCGATGGGGCAAAGAAGGCCAAGCATGGAGAAGGTCCCTCTGGGACCAAATAGACTAGGAATAATATTTTTACTTGCTTTCTAGACTCGTTTTAGACTTTGATAGTAATAAGGCAAATTCCATTAGTGACTCTTTATAATTATTGTTGTTTTAGTAAAGATTTGGTTCAGTTATCATATTAATGAAATGATATAGTTATTGGCATAGATTTCTCCAAATCTATATGTTCCTTAGGCCTACCTTGGGCACAATGAGGTCCCCAAATTAGGACGCGAATTTATAATTCCGCAATATGTGTTTAAATGCCACAAACATCATTTTAATACTCGTTACTGACTTGTTTACCTTTTTGTTTTCTTTTTTTCTTTGTTTGTTTATTCCCATCCCCTAAGGCTGGTTCGTGCATATTGGCATCATCAGCATATCATACCATATCTGGAGGTCCTCCACCTCCTCCTCCATGTGATCCTAAAGCAAAGGAAAATCCAGAATGGATGATATGAGCGATATCAGGAAACCAGATATCCTAAAGCAAAGGAAAATCCAGAATGGATGATATGAGCGGTATCATGTAGAGAATGTCGAGACTTCGGATGGTTGGAGTACTCCAGCACAGAATGACTTGGTTTTACGGTTAAAACAGAATATATTGGATTTACAAGGGGAACTTGAGCAGGTCCAGAACTTAGAAAATCTTTCCCTTACCCTGAATGTCCCCGACGTCAACCAACAAAACTCCCAAAACCCAACACCTCCCCAGAACACACAAAATCAACAAAATCCTCCCGTACCTCATCAGTATGCCACATCTCCTCAAACTCCTAATCCTCCTCCAGTACAAAACCCTCCACAACATCATCACCATCCGACATAGCATCATCAAACCATCACCTACCATGCTCCTCAAAATGAACCACAACCTACCTTTGAGCCCCAAAACTCAACCAACGACCACCACTACGCCCAAATTCATGGAGTCTATCAAAGAAACCCTACATATGTGGAAACCTTACCCCACACTCCACAACAGACCCTGTACACAATGGAATTCACCGAGAAGGACCTGTTCATCAAGAACATGGTAGAGGAGCTCAAGAAACTTACTAGTCGAGTCCAAGGTGTTGAAGGCGGTAAAGGCATCGAAGGTTTGAATTATGAGGATTTGTGTATTCAACTGGATGTAGAACTACCAGATGTTTACAAACCTCCCAAATTTGAAATATCTGATGAGACAGGTGATCTGAAGGTACACTTGAGAACATATTGTGACAAGCTCGTATGGGTTGGTAAAGTTGAAAGAATCCGCATGAAGTTGTTTATGAGGAGACTCGCTGGAGACGACCTGTCCTGGTACATCAATCAAACTTGAAGAAGTGGGATAAATGGGTAAGCACGGCATTAGATTTTATGGATCGGTTCAGGTTCAATACAGAAAATACGCCAGATGTCTTCTACATTCAAAATCTTAAGAAGAAGCCAACAGAAACTTTCTGCGAGTGCGCTACTCGATGGAGATCAGATGCTGCAAAAGTAAGACTAGCACTGGAAGAAGAAGAGATGAATAAGTTCTTCGTCTGAGCTCAAGATCCACAACACTATGAAAGTTTGATGGTTATTAAAAACCATAAATTCTCCAATATAATCAAACTGGGAGAAAGAATAGAGGAAGGAATTAAAAGCGGAATGGTACAAATTTTAAGGCGCTACAGGCTACAAACAAAGCCTTGTAGTCAGGCGGTATTTCTACAAAGAATGAAGTAGGGGCAATGATGGTAGCCTCATCGAGTCCAATACTACACTACTATTGAGTAGCGAGAGTGGTCGATGCAGTTTTACCTAACTCGATCGGGATCGAATCCACAAGGAGTTAATTTATTTGGAATAAGATCTATATCTAAATATAGATACGGGGTTTTCTCTGAATTATACTTCCACACATGTTTGGTTTGATTCTACTTCTAATGCTATTTTATAGTATGCAATATTTGAAACTAAATATAATGTTTTTGTTGTTGA
Organism: Nicotiana glauca; assembly: GCA_026770625.1. Lineage (NCBI taxonomy): Eukaryota > Viridiplantae > Streptophyta > Magnoliopsida > Solanales > Solanaceae > Nicotiana > Nicotiana glauca. The sequence goes on along the minus strand of MU744305.1, from coordinate 197,259 downwards.
TTTTCGAGGGTTAAAGAGACTAGGGTAGTGGCTTCTACCTAGGTGGATATCTAACGGGTAGCAAGAATTTAGGGCAATCATGTGATTAATTAGGATCGTAATATAGCTATCACACCCGGGTACTCACTCTATACCTCTAAGTAGTTTGAGTGATTTTTTCCAATTTGGCTTTCTCAAGTCCAAATGGGTATCATGCAATACAAGTGATAATAGCTCAAGTCGGGTATTACTATATCTAGGTTTAACCCTTTAATTAGGGCTATCAATTTCTTGAGTTCACCCAAATTCCTGGTTAGCCTAGTTTTTATAGACTTAGTCCATCTTTCTCAGGTAGAAACTAAGTCATAAAGGCATAAATCACTATTTACAACCACTAATTCTATAGTTCTTGCAAGAACTAGGCTAAATACCACTAACCCATACATATTCAAGACCCATCAAATACCCATACTAGGGTTAGGTCATAACCCTAGCTATGGGTTTAGCTACTCATGAAAATAATAGAAATCAAAGATAAAATAAAGATAAAATTCATAATACTATATTAAAAGATGAAAATCTAATATTGAGAGATAATTCTAATACAAAATTGCCCAAAAAGGAATAACTAGTCGTCTCACGTGCTCTGCTAAAACATAACTTAACCTAAAAATGTCAAAAAGATCTATTTATACTAAGCTAAAATTTCCAAACAAAATACCCCTACGGAGGTTTCGCGGCCACGTAATTCTTACCGCGGCCGTGTTCTTGCTTTTACGGCCGCGTAATTCTAACCGCGGTCCATATTCTTCAAATATGGATCTGGGTTGAGGCGAGTTCCGCATGCCGAATAACTCCCATCGCGGTCGCGTAATGAACTTTGCGGCCACGTAATTATGATGCGGACCGCATGTCCTTCTTTTTCTCAAGTTGTGAGCTCTCTGAATCTCATGTATCGCGGTCCGCATAATTTCCATCGCGGATGAGATAAACTTTCACGGTCGGACTTTTCTGGCGCGGACCTCGCTTATCATTTGGCCCAAAAAGTAACTCTTTGAATCTTCCTTTTGCGGGCCACATAAGATTGTCGCTGTGTTGTGGCTTCCGCGGCTGAATAATATTAGTGCGGTCCGCGTTTCAGATCTCTTGGCCCAGTCTTGATTTTTGTTCAAGTTTTGACTCCTTTGTGAGCTGATTATGCCTCCTTTGGCTCATTTTCAACAATTCTTGCAAGCAAGCAAATAACATTAGTTTCCGCGAATACCTTTACATATTTTTGGCCGAAAATGCAAGTAAAAGAGAGCAAATAATATGTTAAAATCCCTACTTATCAACTCCCCCAAACTTAAGCATTTTCTTGTCCTCAAGCAAATAAGGTAATTCCTGTAGACATGTAATTTTTTACCCTCTCTAAGATTTTACAAATTTTAGCATTTAAATATTTAGTTTAGGTCTAATATCACTATTTTAACTAGTTTTGACTCTTTTACTTTATCTTATCACAAAAATAAAAATTACAAAAAATATTTTCTTTTATTTAGCTAATTGATAATTTATCTAGTTACTTTTAGTTTATCTACCTTTCATAAAATTAAAAAAAATACAAAAATAGTACTGATATTTTATTTTTCTAAAAAAAAGTTAAGAAGAAAAATTTTGGACTAACTTTGTCTTATTTTTATGTGAGAAGACCATTGGGATGACCCAAAAGGTCATCACTTGTTTTAAAATAAATTTTGCATTTCAAGGCCTAAGAAACCTCTTTTAGTATCACCTCGATTTGCGTGCATAGCTCGGGCACGTAAATGGAAAGCCTATATGTGAAAATCTGTAAAAAAAATGATAAATTTTGACTATAAAATGAACAAATTTAACTTTGGTCAATGTTTTGGGTAAACGAACCTGGACACGTAATTTGAGGCTCCCGGAGGGTCCGTAGAAAAATATAAAACTTGAGCATATGCCCGAAATAAAATTCCGAGGTCCCAAGCCCGAGAAATAAATTTTTGAAAGAAATTCTTTTTCTGCAAAATATAAAGGTTTTTGAAAGTGAAATGTTATGTGAAACCGGTGGTATCAGGCCCATATTATAGTTCTGGATCCTGGTATAGGTCCGATATGATATATAAGTGTTGTTGGTAAAGTTTGGTAAGAAACAGAATGCATTTGACATGATTCGGACCTTAAAAGCAAAATTTGATATTTAAGAAGTTTTGAGAAATTTCATTGATCTTGAGGTTTAATTTGATGTTCATGGTGTTACTTTGGAGATTTGATTACATGAATAAGTCCGTAGGAAGTTTATCAGGTTGTTTGTATATTAGGTTTGGAGCCCCGAGGGTCCGGGTGAGTTTTGGATAGGCCACGGGATGCATTTCGTACTTAGAAAATTGCAGGTTTCATTGCTGGTTTGATCAGGCGTGCAGGCTTCGCATTTTCGAAGCCTGGCTAGCAAATGTTAGGGCTTGGTCGCAAATGCGAACCAGCCCAGGCATGCCTTATCTCGCACATGCGAGTGGTGCTTCGCAATTACGAGCTCGCAAATGCGAAAGTCCAGTTCTCTCGAAGGGTTCGCAAATGCGATCCCTGTTTCGCAATTCCCATAATAGCAGAGGTCGGGGTTTGCAATTGCGAACCCCTATTCGCAATTCCCACATCCGAGACCTGCAACTTTTATACTTAGCCAAATTATTAACCCATTTTCATATTCTCTCCAAACATAAACACACTTAGATGATTTTTCAAAGGTTTCTTATTCTCCAAATCAATTGTAAATCGTTTATAACTAACTTTCTTCAAATCTTAACATGATTTCAACTTCAAATCAATGATTTTCATGGGGGAATTGGGTGTTTTGGGTAGAACCTAGTTTTTTTTTTAAAAATTGGGGATTTGGACCTCGATTTGAGGTCCGATTTCAAAACAAATTATATATTTGAGTTCGTGGGGGAATGGGTGATCGGGTTTTAGTTTGAACCTCGGGTTTTGACCATGTAGGCCCGGGGGTGATTTTGACTTTTTGAATAAACCTTTGGAAAATTCATTTTATGCATTCGAATTGATCCATTTAGCGTTATTGATATAATTAAGTAACTTGTGACTAGATACGAACGAATTGGTGGTGGAATCAAGGGGTAAAGCTATAATTGAAGCGTGAATTGTGTTCGTGGCATCGAGGTAAGTATTTGGTCTAACCTTATCTTGAGGGATTAGAGTCGAGTCCTATTTACTATGTGGTAATTGATGAGTACGACGTATAGACATGGTCATAAGTATTTATAAGTTGGTGTCTGGCATGCCCGTGGGTCTTATATTGTGATTTTCATGACTTTGTTGTCTCTTTCATGCCTTGGTGATGGTTTCTATATGTTGTGTGAAGTTTTTGGGAGGAATTGTCACCTATGAACATTGAGGAGCATTGGCTCAAGTTGTGTAACGAATTGTGAAAATGTAAGTGATAATTGAATCTCTAGAGCACTGGCTCGAGTTATAAAGTCAATTGTGAAGTAAAAGTGAGAAAAAAAAGTTATTATGTTGTCACCCTTGCCGTGCTATTGTTGCTTTATTTTTTATCTCCCTTGCCGGAATGTTGAGGATTATTGATGTTGTTCCCTTGCCAGGACTAAATTGTTGAATCATTGATTCCTTGCCGCAATTCTTATTATAAATTCATTTCTTCCCTTGCCCTATTGTTTGTGATTGTTGTTTGGGTAAGGAAGAGTGTTAAAGCACGAAGGGTGATGTCGTGCATTATTTTTGTGACGAAAGAGTGTAAAGCACGAAGGGTGATGCTGTGTATGATTGTGAGGAAAGAATGTAAAGCGCGAAGGGTGATGTCGTGCCGCACGATTTACCATTCTGTGCCGATTATGCTGAATATATGGTGAGGAAAGAGAGTAAGAGCATGAAGGGTGATGTCGTGCATAGTTTCATTATATGATTGCTTTGGTGAGGACGAGAGTAAAAGCACGAAGGGTGATGCTGTGCATCTATTGATTTTCTATTTCTTTGTTGATATTCGAGATATATATTGTTTCTTTCATTTGCCTGTTTTCTTTCTATTTGGAATTGATAACTTCCCCCGTAGCATGATACCCCTTCCATACTTGACTGTTTATTTCTATGCTTCTCTTTCCCTGTATATAGCTGAATTGCACATCTTTATGTGGTAGTCTGGTCTAGCCTCGTCACGACCTCGCCGAGGTTAGGCTAGGCACTTACCAGCACATGGGGTCGGTTGTGCTGATACTACACTCTACACTATTTTGTGCAGATTCCAGTGCTGTTGACTTTGGACCGTAGTTTGGAGGCTACTTTCAGTCCACACGGAGATCCAAGGTAGACCTATAGGCATCCGCAGGCCCTGGCGTCTCTTCTATCCCTTATTTTCTATTTCATTTTCCGTATATTAAGAAACAGTGTATTGATATTTTCTTCAGACTTTGTATGTAGTAAATCTTAGACCTTCTATGACACTGTGATGCCAAGTTTTGGGTGATTAAGGTATAAATAGTTGTAATAGATACAGATTTCAAAGATTGTATTGTTTTCTTCCGCTTAAATTTAAATTTCAGCTATTGACATGCTATCGCTTTATGTTTGTTAAAAAAGGAATAATTGGTTAACAAAGTAATTAGTCTTAAAGGATTGGCTTGCGTAGCTCACATTAGTAGGCGCCATCACGACTCCCGAGTGTGGGAAAGCCGGGTCATGACAAGTTGGTATCAGAGTTCTAGATTACATGGGTCTCACAATTCACAAACAAGCTTAGTAGAGTCTGAGGGATCGGTACAAAAACGTCTATATTTATTCCTAGAGGCTACAGAGTTAGGAAAAAAACTTCACATATTTTCTTTCCTGTCGTGATTTTTGGTTTCTCAATGCTGATTGAATTTCTATTATGTTCTCTTACAGATGCCGAAAACGTGTGGTTCCTCATCCACTAACCAGCAGCCCGAGCCCCAACAGCAACTCCTACGAGGGGTAGAGGGCGAGGTCATGGTCGTGCTAGGGCAGAGCTCAGCCTAGAGTAGTAGCACCAACAGCGGAGCCTCAGGTTGATTTTGATGATGAGGTTCCGACCCCAGTAGCCCCGATGAACCCAGATCATGTCCCAGAGGGGTCTATTGCAACCCCAGTACTCCAGGAAGCTCTAGTCTGTCTAGTGGGCCTTATGGAGAGTGTCACCCGGGAAGGCTTACTTCCTGTCGCACCAGCCGTCTCTCAGGCTGGAGAAAGAGCCCAGACTCCTTCTACTCGTACTCCGGAGCAGGTAGCTCCCCAGTTTCAGACTTCAGCAACTTAGCCAGTTGAAGTAGCTTAGTCGGGTGTGCTAGTGCAGGCCGGTGGTGGAGCAGCTATGTCTGCCGATGCTTTATGGAGATTGAACAGGTTCACCAAGCTCTTCACTACTACGTTCAGCGGCGCATCTTCTGAGGATCCCTAGGATTATCTAGATAGTTGTCGTGAGGTTCTTAGGAACATGGGGTAGTTGAGACCAACGAGGTTGATTTTGCTACTTTTTGCTTTTCTGGATCTGCCAAGACTTGGTGGAGAGATTATTGCTTGGCTAGACTGGCTGCATCACCAGCTTTGACTTGGGAGCAGTATATGCAGCTTTTTCTTGAGAAGTTTCTCCCTATCACTTAGAGAGAGGCCTATCGGAGGTAGTTTGAGCATCTCCAGCAGGGTTCCATGGCTGTCACCCAATATGAAACCAGATTCATCGATTTGGATCATCATGCTCTTATTATACTTCCTACCTAGAGAGAGAGAAGGTGAGGAGGTTCATTGATGGACATATTTAGCCGATTCGTCTTCAGATAGCTAGAGAGACTAGGAGTGAGATATCGTTCCAAGAGGCGGCCAATGTGGCCTGGAAAGTTGAGATGGTTCTATCGAAGGGAGGTGGTCATAGGTCAGACAAGAGTCCTCGTCATTTAGGCCAATTTAGTGGTACCTCGTCTGAAGGTAGGGATTTGTATGGTAGAGGAAATCCTCCTAGGCCTTTTCAGTCGGTACTTCATGTTTCTCACGGTGCTTCAGGTAGTCGTGTTCCTCGAATGCAGCATTCGGATCAGCAGTCCTATAGTGCAGCAACAGCTCTCATCAGTTCACCGTCGCTTCAGAGTTTTTGGGGTGATCATTCAGGTCGTTATGGTCAGCAGCCAAGGACTTGTTACAGTTGTGGTGATGTGGGTCACATTGCTAGGTTTTTCCCTGGAGCACCGAGTAGCTCTCAGCATCAGGGTTCCCATGGCATGGTTTAGGTACCGAGTGTTCCACAGCCTGCCCAATCAACTAGAGGTGGGGGTAGAGATGCTAGAGGTAGAGGTAGAGGTCCTAGAGGTGGAGCTCAGACCGCTAGAGGTGGAGGCCAGCTAGCAGCAGGTCGTCCCAGAGATGTAGTTCTGGGTGGTGGGGCCCAGCCCTGATGTTATGCTCTTCCAGCCAGGCCCGAGGCTTCCGATAAAGTTATTATAGGTACTGTTCTGGTTTGTGATAGAGATGCTTCAATGTTATATGATCTAGGATCTACGTACTCGTATGTGTCATCTTATTTTGCATCATATCTAGTCATGCCTAGTGATTTTTTGAGTGCTCCTATTTATGTGTCTACACCGGTAGGTGATTCCATTGTGGTAGATCGAGTCCACCATTCGTGTATAGTCGTGATTGGGAGTCTTGAGACTCGTGTAGATTGTCTTCTTCTGGATATGGTTGATGTCGATATTATATTGGGCATGGACTGGTTATCACCTTATCAGGCTATCTTGGACTGTCATGCCAAGACTGTGACCTTAGCCTTACCGGGTTTACCTCATTTGGAGTGGAGAGGGACTCCTCGTCATTCTACCCGTAGTGTTATCTCCTATGTGAAGGCTCGGCATATGGTCGAGAAGGGATGTTTAGCCTATTTGGCATATGTTCGTGATTCTAGTGCTCAGGTTCCTCTTATTGATTTTGTGCCCGTTGTTCGTGAGTTTCTTGAGGTTTTTCCTTCAGACCTGCCGGATATGCCACCCGACAGGGATATTAACTTTTGCATTGATTTGGCTCCGGGCACTCATCCCATTTCTATCTCGCCGCATCGTATGGCCCGCCTGAGTTGAAAGAGTTGAAGGAGTAGTTGCAAGACTTGCTTGAAAAGGGTTTAATTAGACCCAGTGTGTTGCCTTGGGGGCGCCGGTGTTGTTCGTATAGAAGAATGATGGATCCATGCGAATATGTATAGATTACCGGCAATTGAACAAGGTTAATATTAAGAATAAGTATTCACTACCGAGGATTGATGATTTGTTCGATCAGCTTCAAGGTGCCAATGTATTTTCAAAGATTTACTTGAGATTCGGCTACCATGAGTTGAGGATTAGGGCATCCGATGTCCCTAAGATAGCTTTCTGCACTCGGTACAGGCATTATAAGTTCTTGGTGATGTCATTCGGGTTGAAAAATGCTCCAGCATCTTTTATGGATTTGATGAACTGAGTGTTCAGGCCTTACTTGGATTCGTTCGTGATAGTCTTTATTGATGATATTTTGATATATTCCCGCAGCCGGGAGGAGCACGAACAATATCTTAGAGTGGTTCTTCAGACTTTGAGGGATAGTCAGTTGTACGCCAAGTTTTCGAAGTGTGAGTTCTGGTTGAGTTCATTTGCATTCTTGGGTCATGTGGTGTCGGTAGAGGGTATTCTGGTTGATCCGAAGAAGAATGAGGTAGTCAAGAACAGGCCTTGACCAGCATCAGCTACCGAGATCCGAAGTTTCTTAGGTTTGGCAGGCTACTATCATCGGTTCGTAGAGGGGCTTTCATCTGTCATAGCCCCGATGACCAGGCTAACCCAGAAGGGTGCCCAGTTCAGATGGTCGGATGAGTGTGAGGTGAGCTTTCAGAAGCTCAAGACAGCTCTGACTGTGGCACCGGTGTTGGTTTTGCCTATAGGTTCAGGGCCATATACCGTTTATTGTGATGCATCTCTTATTGGACTTGGTGCACTATTAATATAGGATGGTAAGGTCATGGCCTATGCTTCGCGATAGTTGAAGATTCATGAGAAGAACTATCTGGTTCTTGATTTGGAGTTGGCAGCCATTGTTCATGCATTGAAGATTTGGAGGCATTATCTGTATGGCGTGGCATGTGAGGTGTTCACGGATCACAAGAGTCTTCAGTATGTGTTCAAGCAAAAGGAGTTGAATTTAAGGCAGAGAAGATGGTTGGAGCTGTTGAAAGACTATGATATCACCATCTTATATCATCCGGGAAAAGCCAATATGGTGGCCGATGCTTTGAGTAGGAAATCAGCCAGTATGGGCAGTCTTGCTTATATGCTGATCGGTGAGAGACCGCTTGCTTTGGAAGTTTAGTATTTGGCCAATTAGTCCGTGAGGTTGGATGTTTCTAAGCCCAGTTGTGTGTTATCTTGCACAATCGCTCGTTCTTCATTATTGGAGTGTATCCGAGATCAGTAGTATGATGATCCCTATTTGTGTATCCTTAGAGACACGGTGTAGCACAGAGGTGCCAAGCAGGTTACCTTAGGTGATGATGGAGTTTTGAGATTGCAGGGTCAAGTTTGTGTGCCTAATGTGGATGGTCTTCAAGAGTTGATTTTAGAAGAGGCCCATAGTTCCTGGTACTCTATTCATCCGGGCGCCGCAAAGATGTATCAGGACTTGCAGTAGCATGATTGGTGGCAGAGAATGAAGAAGGATATCGTTGCATATGTGGCTCATTGTTTGAATTGTCAGCAAGTTAAGTACGAGCATCAGAGGCCCGGTGGTTCATTTCAGAAGATTGAGATACCTGAGTGGAAGTGCGAGCGCATCACTATGGACTTCATTACTAGACTCCCACGGACTCAGAAGAAGTTCGATGTAGTGTGGGTCATTGTTGATAGGCTGACCAAGTCAGCGCACTTCATTTCTGTGGCAGTCTCATATTCTTTCAAGAGGTTAGCAAAGATCTATATCTGGGAGATTGTTCGTCTTCATGGTGTACCCGTGTCTATCATTTCATATCGAGGTACGCAGTTTACCTCACATTTCTAGAAAGGAGTTCAGCGAGAGTTGGATACACGGGTTGAGTTAAGCACAACATTTCATCCTCAGATGGATGGGCAGTTCGAGCAGACTATTAAAATATTGGAGGATATGCTCAGAGCTTGCGTCATTGACTTTGGAGGCTCGTGGGATCAATTTTTTCCCTTAGCAGAGTTTGCCTTCAACAACCGCTACCAGTCGAGTATTCAGATGGCTCCCTATGAGGCTTTATATGGTAGACGTCATCGGTCTCTTGTTGGATGGTTTGAGCTGGGAGAGGCTCGGTTGTTGGGTACGGATCTGGTTTAGGATCCCTTGGACAAGGTCAGGATTATTCAGGATAGGCTTCGTACAGCTCTGTCCAGGCAAAAGAGCTCTGCCAACCTCAAGGTTCATGATTTGGTATTCATGGTCGGTGAATGGATATTGCTTCGAGTGTCGCCTATGAAAGGCATGATGAGATTTGGAAAGAAGGGCAAGCTTAGCCCTAGGTTAATTGGCCCATTTGAGATTCTTGATCGAGTGGGAGAGGTGGCTTATAGACTTTCATTACCGCCGAGCTTATCAGCCATGCATCTAGTGTTTCATGTGTCCATGCTTCGGCAGTATCACGACGACACATCCCACGTGTTAGATTTTAGAACTGTCCAGTTGGACAAGGACTTGTCTTATGAGGAGGAGTTGGTAGCTATTCTAGACTGACAGGTTCGTCGGTTGAGGTCGAAGATTTTTCCTTTTGTTCGTGTTCAGCGGAGACGTCGGCCTGCTAAGGCATCGACCTGGGAGTCCGAGTACGATATACGGAGCCGTTACCCCATCGTTTCCCCGACTCAGGTACTTCCTTCTTCTGTCCATTTGAGGATGAATGGTTGTTTTAGAGGTGGAGAATATGAAGACCCAAAAGGTCATCACTTGTTTTTAAAATGAATTCTACATTTCGATTCCTTAGAAACCTCTTTTAGCATCACCTTTATTTACGTGCACAGTCCGGTCGCGTAGCGGAAAAGCCTATATGTTAAAATCTATGAAAAATGATAGCTTTTGACTATAAAATGAATTAATTTGACTTCGGTCAATGTTTTAGGTAAACAGACCCGAACCCGTGATTTGACGGTCCCAGAGGGTTCGTAGGAAAATATGGGACTTTGGTGTATGCCCGAAATCGATTTCCGATGTCCCAAGCTCGAGAAATGAATTTTTGAAAGAAATTAGTTTGTGAAAAATATAAAAGTTTTTGAAAGTGAAATGTTATATGAAACTGGTGGTATCGGGCCCGTATTATGGTTCCGGAGCCTGGTACAGGTCCGATATGATTTATATGTGTTGTCGGTAAAGTTTGGTAAGAAACGGAATCCATTTGACTTGATTCGGACCTTAAATGCAAATTTCGATGTTTAAGAAGTTTTGAGATATTTCATTGATCTTGAGGTTTAATTCGATATTCATGAGGTTATTTTGGTGCTTTGATTACACGAATAAGTCCGTAGGAAGATTTTGAGGTTGTGTGTATATTTGGTTTGGATTCCCGAGGGCTCGAGTGAGTTTTGGATAGGCCACAGGATGCATTTCGGACTTAGAAAATTGCAGGTTTCATTGCTGGTATGATCAGGTCTGCAAGCTTTGCATTTGCGAAGCCTGGCTCGCAAATGCGATATCGCAAATACGAGGGCTTGGTCCTAATTGCGAACCAGCCCAGGCCTGCCTTATCTCGCAAATGTGAGTGGGGCTTCGGAATTCCGACCTCGCAAATGCAAGGGTCCCTTTCGCAAATGCAAAAATCCAATTCTCCTGAAGGGCTCGCAAATGCGAGCCCTGTTTTTCAACTCCCATAATATCAGAGGTCGGGGTTCGCAATTACGAATCCCTATTCGCAATTCCCACATCTGAGACCTGCAACTTTTATACTTAGCCGAATTTTTAACTCATTTTCATATTCTCTCAAAACATAAACACACTTGATTTTTCAAAGGTTTCTTCTTCTCCAAATCAGTTGTAAGTCATTTTTAACTAACTTTCTTCAATTCCTAATATCTTTAACTCAATTTCAACTTCAAATCAATGGCATTTTCATGGGGGAAATTAAACCTAGTTTTTTTTTTTTTGAAAATTGGGAATTTGGACCTCGATTTGAGGTCCGATTTCAAAACAAATTATATATTTGAGTTCGTGGGGTAATGAGTGATCGGGTTTTGGTCCGAACTTTGGGTTTTGACCATGTGGAACCGGGGGTATTTTTGACTTTTTGGGTAAAACTTTGAAAACTTTATTTTTATGCATTTGAATTGATCCATTTAGCGTTATTGATGTAATTAAGTAACTTGTGACTAGATACGAACGAATTGGAGGTGGAATCGAGGGGTAAAGCTATAATTGAAGCGTGAATTGTGATCATGACATCGAGGTAAATGTTTGGTCTAACCTTAGCTTGAGGGATTAGGAGTCGAGTCCTATTTTCTATGTGGTAATTGATGAGTACGATATATAGGCATGGTGATGAGTATCTATACGTTGGTGTCTAGCATGCTCGTGGGTCTTATATTGTGATTTTCATGACTTTGTTGTATCTTTCATGCCTTGGTGATAGTTTCTATATGTTGTGTAAAGTTTGTGGGAGAAATTGTGACCTATGAACATTGAGGAGCGTTGGATCAAGTTGTGCAACGACTTGTGAAAATGTAAGTGACAATTGAATCTCTAGAGCATTGGCTCAAGTTATGAAGTCAATTGTGAAGTAAAAGTGAGAAAAGAAAAGAAGTTATTATGTTGTCGGGCTATTGTTTCTTTATTTTTTATCTCCCTTACCGGGATGTTGAGGATTATTAATGTTGTTCCCTTGCCGGGACTAAATTGTTGAATCACTGTTCCCTTGTTAGAATTCTTATTATAATTGTTGTTTGGGTAAGGAAGAATGTTAAAGCACGAAGGGCAATGCCGTACATTATTTTTGTAAAGGAAAGAGTGTACAGCACGAAAGGTGATGCCGTATATGATTGTGAGGAAAGAGTGTAAAGCACGAAGGGTCATGCCCTGCCGCACGATGTACCATTCTGTGCTGATTATGTTGATTATATGGTGAGGAAAGAGATTAAAAGCACGAAGGGTGATGCCGTGAATAGTTTCAATATATGATTGCTTTGGTGAGGACGAGAGTAAAAGCACGAAGGGTGATGCCGTGCATTTATTGATTTTCTATTTCTTTGTTGATATCTGAGACATATATTGCTTCTTTCATTTACTTGTTATCTTTCTATTTGGAATTGATATCTTCCCCCGTAGCATGCTACCCCTTCCGCACTTGACTATTTATTTCTATACTTCTCTTCCGTTGTATATAGTTGAAGTGCACAGGTTTATGTGGTAGTCTGGTCTAGCCCCGTCACTATCTCACCGAGGTTAGGCTAGGCACTTACCAACACATTGGTTCGGTTGTGCTGATACTACGCTCCGCAGTCTTTTATACAGATCCCAATGCTGCTGACTTCGGACCATAGTTTGGAAGCTACCTTCAGTCCACGCGGAGATCCAAGGTAGACCTGCAGGCGTCCGCAGGCCATGGCGTCTCCTATATCCCTTATTTTCTGTTTCTGTTTCCTTATATTCAGAAACAGTGTATTGATATGTTCTTCAGACTTTGTATGTAGTAAATCTAAGACCGTCTGTGACACTATGACACCAGGTTTTGGGTAATTAAGGTTTATATAGTTGAAATGGATTCAAATTTCAGAGATTGTATTGTTTTCTTCCGCTTAAATTTAAATTTATGCTGTTTATACATTATCGCTTTATGTTTGTTAAAAAGGAATAATTTGTTAACGATGTAATTAGTCTTAAAGAATTGTCTTGCCTAGCTCACATTAGTAGGCACCATCACAACTCCCGAGGGTGGGAAAGCCAGGTCGTGACAAGTTGGTATCAGAGCTCTAGGTTACATAGGTCTCACAGTTCACAGACAAGCTTAGTAGAGTTTGAGGGATCGGTATGGAGACGTCTGTATTTATTCCCTAGAGGCTATAGAGCCCGTTTGGATTGGCTTAAAAAAAGTACTCCCTCCGTTTCAATTTATGTGAACCCGTTTTTCTGGGCACGAAGCTTAAGAAAAGAGAGGAGACTTTTGAACTTGTGGTGTAAAATGAAGCACATATATTTTGTATGGCTATAAATCATTGGATAAAGATAAATTATTTCCAAATAGGGAAAGAGGTCATTCATTTTGGCACGGACTAAAACGAAAATAGGTTCACATAAATTGAAACAGATGGAGTAGCTTTTAAGCACAAGTGCTTAAAAGTAGCTTTTAAGTGTTGGAGCTTATTTTATAAATAAGCAGTTACATGTTTGGATAAAAGTGCTGAAACTTAAAAAAGTTGTTGAAGTGTTTGGCAAACAAATGTTGATAAGCACTTTTCTTATTAAGAAGACAAAAATATCCTTAAAGTTGTTAGCATTATAAAGGAGCTTATTACTATAAAATATTTAATTATGAATTAATGCAAATAAAAAATAACTTATATTTAATTTAAATTTTAATTTTATTGATTACATTAGATAATTTTTGTAAATATAATTCTTGAATGTTTATTTTTCACCACTTTCTATCAAGTGAACTTCCAAAAAAGTCTCAACCTATTTAAAATACTAAATTATTTTGTATAGAAAAAATAAAAACTTAAAAGAACAAAATATGTATAAAGCTACTCTTTTCATTCAAGCTTGAAGAAAAATATAAAAAAATGAAGAACCAAAGGTATGCCAGGAAGCACAACAACAATAAGAGTGTTGGATATGTCAATAAAGAGTAAACAAATCCCTTAAAGTAACCTTGCCTAGCACTGCTTTTTGAACTTGGGATTTTTTTTTAATCTTGTTAAGTTTTTGGTTTTTGTTATGGAATTATAGTGGTTATTTACTAGAATGGAACCTAAATTAGTTTGTTATTCTGTTATCTAAACCAGTTATTAGTCTCTTTTAATCAAAAAAAAAAGAGGAAAGAAGAGGAACGGGAGAGTGAAGGAAATAGGAGGAGTACAACGTTTTAGGGTTTCTTTGACTGAGGGTAATTTTGGTATTATAAAAACTTATAATAGACAAGAGAGTAATTTTATTGGTCAAACTAAAATGACTTTTAAGCTAAAATAAAAAAAAGTTGGGGTTAGCCAACTTGTTGCTTTTGGATTTCTTTAAGCATTTTTTAGCTTTTTTAAGAAGCTTTTTTTTTTGCCAAACACTCCAAAAAATAAAAAAGTGCAAACCATCTTTTAAGCCCATCCAAACACTCTCATAGATTTAGGGCAAAAACCTCACATCTTTTCTTTCCTGTTGTGTGTTTTGGTTTCTCAATGTTGATTGAATTTCTATTCTGTTATCTCGCAGATGGCGAGAACACGTGCTTCCTCATCCACTGACCAGCAGCTCGAGCCCCTAGCAGAAGCTCCCACAAGGGGAAGAGGCCGAGGCCGAGGCCGTGCTAGAGGCCGAGGTAGGGGCAGAGCTCAGCCCAAAGCAGCAGCACCAGTAGCGGAGCCTCAGGTTGATTTTGATGATGAGGTTCTGACCTCAGCAGCTCCGGTGGGCCCAGCTCAGGTCCCAGAGGGGTTTATTGCTACCCCAGTACTCCAGGATGCTCTGGTCCGTCTAGTGGGCCTTATGGAGAGTGACCTGGGCAGGCTTGCTTCCTGTCGCACCAACCGTCTCTCAGGCTAGAGGAGGAGCTCAGACTCCTTCTACTCGCACTCCAAAGAAGGTAGCTCCCCAGTTTCAGACTCCAGCAACTCAGCCAGTTTGAGTAGCTTAGCCGAGTGTGGTAGCCCAGGCCGGTGGTGGAGCATCTATGTCTGCTGATGCTTTGTAGAGATTGGACAGGTTCACCACCCTATCTCACATTAGTAGGCGCTATCACGACTCTCGAAGGTGGAAAAACCGGGTCATGACAACCATTATTTTGAGCTTGACTTAGCCCAAAAGAGGCCCAAATTCGATCAAGCCCAAATCCTTAACCCTTAAAACCTTTCATCACTTTCCCATTTTTTAAAAACGAAGGAAGAATGGTCGAACCCCCTCCATAGAATCACTCACTTCTAACCTAACACCCCCCATGGAAAAATGACTCCTTCTTCAAAAGACCAGTAGCCATGTCCCTTGATTTGAAAAGGGATCTCTAACTCTCATTTAAAAGAACAAAAAGCAGCGGACCCCTCATTTTTTCAAAAAGAAAATAGATACTATTTCCTTTACTTAAGCAAAAAAAACACACACAAAAATACACAACGATACAGTCCATCTCCAGCTTTCATAGTTGCCGCCGCTGGAGAGTTCGTTCTCAGTTCTGGTTGAAGCAAGTCGAGGTCGACGTTTGAAGTCCTGATTCTTTGGTCTTGTTCGTGTTTTCACTTTGGATATTTGGTCGCGACTATGTAAATCAGTTGGTTTCTTAATTTAAAGGGAAAACTTTGCGCGTCAAAAGAGATCTCAGGATGAATTTTGAATCTGTTTTTTTTTTTAGAAAAAATGTCATCAATTTCATCAAGTCCAAGAACTGTAGAAGAGATCTTCAAAGATTATAACGCTCACCGTACTGGAATAGTTCGTGCTTTATCATATGATGTAGATGAATTTACAATCTATGCGATCCAGGTAATTTCATTGAGCTTTTAATTGCATGTCCTAATTTTGTTGAAAAAATGATTTGCAAGCTTAATATGATTTTGTTATTTTAAGCATTGAGTTTTTTTTAGTCTATTGAATGAATTCTGCTATTGCTTATTTAATCAGGACGTGGGGTTTCCATTATTTTCACTAATTTATTGGTTTAATTATTAGGATATAGTTAGATTGGCTATGGTTGAACCGCTGTTAAACAAAAATCACAAGAAGATGGTTTCCTTGAGAATTGATGAAGTTGGTGTTTCATCTATAACTTAGGTATTACACAATCATGAATATTCGTAAAAAAATACTTTAGGTGCGACTTAATCTATTATCGTGATTATTTATACGTTCGCGTAACATAATTATGATTTTTCTAAACTTAAAACCAAGGTACGTGTACGCTTGACTTTCGCCAAGATTTTTCTTTTGTATAATTAAGTGTTGTGAATTGTGTACACGTACGTGTGACATGATTTATGACACGTCAAACAAAATGAGTATACGTACACGTGACTTGTTTTAAGATAATTCCATAAGTACGAGTAATTCAGTAATTAAAAGCGGTAAAAGGTAAAATGTACATAGGTTCTAAAATGAGTAATTAAACAATTTAACTAAGCCAGATATATGATTGTAAAGCGACCGTGCTAAAACCACAGAACTCGAGAATTCCTAACACCTTTTTCTGGGTTAACAGAATTCCTTACCCGATCTTCTGTGTTCGCAGACCATAAATAAGAGTCTAATCCTCGATTTGGGATTTAAAATAAACCGGTGACTTGGGACACCATAATTATTCCAAGTGGCGACTCTAAATAAAATAAATAATCTCATTTCGATTAATGTTACTTTAATTGGAAAAACTCCCATATTCCCCTCGGAAAAAGGAGGTGTGACAATTCCCATCTCCAATAAATAGAAGGATACTTGAGCTGCCCTAATGTGAATCAATCATGCATCATTTGGGACTAATAATTACCTTCAACACAAATGTATTATCAACAACACCATGCTTTGACTTTTTGAGCACCAAAGCTCTAATATGACACAAGAGCATCAAGAGTTGACTTAACTCACCAACGAAGCTCGCTCTACTACATAGGTCATTGTGGAACCCATACTCCTCGTCCTCTACTCTCCATAAGCAAATCTCACCTTAGATTGTAACACTCAA
The DNA here is from genome assembly GCA_026770625.1 of Nicotiana glauca. Lineage (NCBI taxonomy): Eukaryota > Viridiplantae > Streptophyta > Magnoliopsida > Solanales > Solanaceae > Nicotiana > Nicotiana glauca. The sequence goes on along the minus strand of MU744305.1, from coordinate 180,416 downwards.
AACAAGGATTGTGAAGAAGTACACTCATCTCTCTCAAAGGAATGTCACAAGTTCAGCTCTAAGTACCATAAGCTTGCCCCTTATGTAAATCACCACAAATATAAGCTCACCCAATTCGAAGTCATATAGGGCTTTTGTGGGAATGTAATGAAGGCTTTTGGATCAAGGTAGGACTTATCGTCATATCATGGTTTCTTTCCTTAAGCACTCCATTTTCTCATTACTGCTCATACTTTCTTGACTCTTTGAGTCATTTTCTTCTTTCGTAGGGGAACTAGAGAAACACACTGTCACTTTTTCTTTCTCATGACGATCACTTTTCTCCTTTTCTAATCATTCCATGCCTTTCATAATTTCTTTCTTCGAATCCCTTCACTTTTCTATCTTATTCACTTTCTTTTTGACATATTTCTTTTTGGCTTTTCTTTCTTTTATTTTGCCTTCCCTTTTCTTCATTTCTTTTTGTTCTTTGTATATTTTATCACTTTCACATTCCTCGTCTTTCTCCCAAACTTATTCTTTTGTCGCTTGTCTATCAAGAATGCCAAGGAAAGATCGGGTGCCAAGAGAGGGTCATCATAGAACGGATAAAGGCTTGTAACGTAGTTATTGAAAGAAAAAGGGATTCGACTCAAAGGGGTTGACTAAGGATATCATATTGGTAGGCTATGGAAGCTTTCAAGTTTCAAATTTTTTATCAAAGAGAGCCTACAATCATTTTTCAAGTCGAGCTACACTTAGAATTTTGCCTAGACAAACATTCAGGGCAAGTTCTAGACTTATTGGCACGGGACTTGGACTTGCAATTCAATACCTCACCTCTCAAGCTGTTGGATTGTTAAAGAGAATAGAGTCGAGGGCCCACAACAACCTTGGATAAGATTGAACATCACAAATGGCTCAAAGAAACCACTCGATGATTGTTTGAGTCAACACAATAGTCTAAAGGTCACAACTAGAACTATTATTTGCCAATCAACTTGTTTCTAACCATAAGGTCGAGGTAAATGTGTTAGGCCCAAGTGAATCATGCTTGAGACACTTTTATTCATTACAATTATTTACACAAAACATAAAGAAAACGAACTCAATACCTTGAGAAGGTTGTCACGTCATCCATCGTTGGAAAGAGCTACCCGGTTCACACAACATACACCTTTGGAAAGAACTGTGGCATTAAAAAAACTAAAGGCTTATTGTCAACATAAAATTTAAAAAATAAAAAGAAGCTAACCAATAAACCAATAAATAAGAAGCTATTAAAGGAAATAAGAAGCTATACTAATAAGGGAAAATAACGAAAGAAGTTATGAAGTAAACTAAGGAAATTAAATTGAATATATACATCAAATGGTAAAAATATATACATACCAAATGTGAAAATGACGAATATATACATACCAAAAGTGAAAATAAAGATAAGTAAAGATAAAGAAAAATAGTGTACTGGATATTACCTAACAAATGTCATAAATCAAAATGAACCAAACCCCAAATGAAAGATAGCATTGTCCTCAATGATAATAATCAAATAAGAACAAGGAAAAGGGGTAGAGAGTAAAGAAAACTCCCTATGTGGCCTCTGTCTGAATTGGGTCCTCCACCTCAACAGTGTCCTCATCATTCTCCAGTTGTATCTCCTCGTCCTCTAATTGGGGGACTACAGAGTTGCTGAGCATCTGAATCAGATCCTCAACAGTGTGTGATGCTGCAGCTGGCTCCTCAGACCAGCCGGCTGTTTCCCCTGGTGCCTCGGGCTCTGCTACATAAGCTGCCGGAACTGTATCATCCATAAGAATGTCCATATGTAAATCTCCCACATGTGCAATCTTCTCAACCTCCTTGGCCAACTTATCGACCTACTCCTTTTGAGTCTTTTTTAGCTGCCTCACATGCTTACCCAAATCCTTGATCACCTTCCCATATGCATAAAGAGTCTCCCTAATCTTCTTCTGGTCGTCCAGAATCTAATTCAATGACTCCTCTACTGATGAAGGTACCTGAAGCTCTATTGGGACTGAAGGTTGTGCTTCCACTGCATTGGATATGGCAGACAGCTTTGTTGTAGTTAACTGCATCTAGTTGTTGAGACTAGCTAGTGTCTGGAAAACCCTCAATGTAGTCTGAGGGTAGGTAAAAGATGATGGCACTAACAGTGGCACTGAAGATGGAGGAGGCATATCTACTACTCCGGTAGAAGTACCGGTAATTGTAGAAGGCTCGACAATTGATCTTGTGGGCACTACCCCCGGTTTTTCAGACTGGCCAGTGGAGGTAGTGGCTTTACCCTTAAATTTAGGGTTGTCTGATCCTTGGAGGTGGTACCATGAGAAAGGCTTTTTAGGCTTTACTTCCACATCGAAGTGTCTTAGCTCAACTCTTTGGTCTTTGAAGTACTCAGTCATGACGTTGGGGTATGGATAAGATATTTCTCCTTTCTGCACCGTGTTGGAGATGTTGTAGGATATCAAGTTTCCTACATTTATAGGATATCCTACCATGATAGAAGCGACCAACGCTACTCGGGAAAGTGGAAGGACATAGTCATGTTAGCATGGGTCAAGGAGGTTACATATGAATGTCTACCAACCTTTTGCTTCAAAGTTAAGTGTGTTTATGAGGATTGGCGCTCCTGCTATGAGCCATACAGATCGAACACAGACTAGAAAGTATCTCAGCTAGCCATGGGCGAACTGCCTCACCCATGGCTAGCTTCTCCATGTATTGCACTGACTCAACCTCCTCGAACCCTGCAGATATGTTCAGTGATTGGCCATCAAACCAGAGTTTCCAATTCAAGACATTTGTCACTTTTGTACCCTTTTTGATGTGGGCAACATTAGCTTAAAACTCCTTTACAAGGTATTCATTGGCATCCTACGGTTGGCCGGAGAACCAATCACATCCTTTTCTCTCCGTGAATTGCTTTAGAACATTTGGATTGTGTTTGCTCGGGTCTTTGGTTATGAATGACGTTCAAGGGTTATCAACCTTTAGGACCACAATTCCCAGAATTTGGAATATGCCTTCTCAGTGACAAACCTATACACCCATACCTCCGGCTTCCATGATCTATCCATACCTCCCACAATTGTATCACCCCCTCTCCCATTATTTTGGACTTCATCATCATCATCTACGTTTATAAGAGCTGTGGGAACATGTACATAAGAGGGTTTAGAAGCTTTACTACCCTCTTTCGAGCCCTCAGATGAACTATTATAGGAAGAGGGCTCGTCAACCAAATAAAATTTCCCCGGGAATTATGTGGGGATCTGTGCTAGTATGGAGTCTCCTTCAGAAGTTTACTAGAAAGGGACATACTCACTGGTCTCAGAATGGTCCGTGGCTTTATCCGCAGCTTTAATGGAGGCTCTTAATTTACTGATAGACTTTTGAACTGCTACAGGTAGCTTGCTCTTGCTATTACCCCTGCCTCGAGAGGGTTCTGCCCTCCCTTTGGAAGTATCACCTCTACTTCGGGAACGTACCATTGTATGCAACATACAAGCAATGAAATTTAGTTACAATTGGTGTTCAACATGAATTAAAGCATTACAGAGGAAATGAAACACAATGCTTCTCAGAAAAGGGCAGCGAGGACCTCACAAAAATGAGCGCGGCTGCGAATTGCCCATCACGGACCGCGTAAAAATGAACGCAGCCGCGAAGAGGTCAGGGTCAAACTTCTAACTCTATGAAGTTGATAAATATGGACCGCGAAAAAGTAGGATGCGGCCGCGAGTGACGTATCATGGACCGCGCAAAGTGAATGCGACCGCAAAGGCACATGATAAACTCTAAGAAGTTAAAAGCGCGGACCTTGAAAACTTGGACGTGGCTGCAAAAGCTAAACAACCCTCAACGCTTAGAAGTTAGGGTTTCACGGACCACATAGTTTTGGACGCGTCCGCATGCACTATTGCGGACCGTAGAAAATTGACCGCGGTCGCGAAATACAAATGAAATCGGCACCGAAGAACATTGAAAACTAGGGTTTTCACTAATTGTGCAAAAATAAGCAATTAACCATGCAAAGTTACTAACCTCAACCCCCATTAGGCATACAAACACTAGCCACATGTATTTATGCAAAAATTAAGTATTAATTTGATCATGCATTTAATCCTAACTAAAAAGGAAAATTAAAAAAAGAGAAAACAAAAGAAAAAAAATGAAATCATTGAAATGAACATACCAGTTGTAAAATGTGTTAGGAAATCTACAGTTGGTGAGAATGAGATGAATTTGAAACCAAGTAGAGATGCATAGTTCTTTAGGTGAGTTTGAGAACTTAGGGTTCGTAAGGTGTGAAATTATTCAAGAACTTCTATTTATACTCAGAACCAGCGGACCCACCGCCTTACCTGAGTGCTGCTGCAAAATTTTATCATGGTCTGCACTATTTTTCCGTTTGTGGAATTGCTTTAGTCACATGGGAGCGGACCATGAAATAATGGCCGCGACCGCAGAAATTTCGATGTCCGCAAAAATTTGAACGTGACTGCGAACTCTGAAGGATTTTTGACAGGACAACTTCAAAAGGTTGGCATTTTGCTCGTTCAACAACGTGACTGCGCACAGAATTGTATGGCTTCGAAGTGTTCATCATGGTCCGCGATATTTTGGGCGCGGTCCGTAGAAGTTCACCACTTAGCCAGATTTTTCCTTGTCAAATTCTTGCACTGCACAACCAACCCTATATACACTTCACAGCCAGTTAGTCAAAACAATGCCTAATCTAAGAAGAAAATCAAAAGAAAGGAAAATACATGGGTTGCCTCCCAAGAAGTGCCTGATTTAACGTCGTGGCATGACGCATGTTACCATCATTCAATTGAAATGGATCAATGCCACAATGTGGCCATCATCAACCTTACTGAGGTAGTTCTTCACTCGATGTCCATTGACTCTAAAGATATCATCGCTCTTGTTTTTCAAATCTAGAGCACCAAAAGGAATCACATGCACCACTTCAAAGGGACCGCTCCATTTTGACTTTAGCTTTCCCGGAAACATCCGTAATTGAGAGTTGAATAAGATAACAAGATAACCTTTTTTGAATTCTTTGTTCCGAATATACTTATCATGTAGGTACTTCATCTTGTCCTTATAAAAAGACGAATTGGAGTAAGCATGGAATCAGAACTCATCAAGTTCATTCAATTGCTCCACCCGAAGATTGGCAGCTACATACCTTTCTAGGTGCAACTTCTTCAACGCACACATGGCCTTATGCTCTAATTCTACGAAGAGATGACATGCTTTCCCAAACACCAACCGATACGGAGACATACCAGTTCGAGTCTTGTAAGTTGTTCTATAGGCCCATAAAGCTTCATCAAGTTTCCTTGACCAATCAGTCCGATTTGCATTGACAGTTTTGGATAGAATACTCTTGATCTCCCTGTTGCAGACCTCAACCTGTCCACCTGCCTGGGGAGATATAGAGTTGACACCTTGTGAGTGACACCATACTTAGAGAGTAAAGTGTCAAGCGATTTGTTGCAAAAATGAGAACCCCCATCAATAATGATGGCCCTCAGGGTGCTGAACCTTGTGAATATGTTTTTTCTTCACGAAAGCCAGCACACTCTGTGCTTTATTGTAGGCGAAGCCATAGCTTTAACCCATTTGGAAATGTAATCCATAGCAACAAGAATATAGGTGTTCCCACACAAACTCCCAAATGGACCCATAAATTCGATGCCTCATACATCAAAAATATCAATCTCAAATATGGTAGAGAGAGGCATCTCATTCTTCTTGGAAATCCCACTGGCCTTTTGGCAATCATCACACCGCTTAAAAAGCTCTCTAGCATCTTTGTACAAGGTAGGCCAATAGAATCCACAACTTAGGACCTTTGTAGCAGTTCTCACCCCCACTATGGTCACCACCATAGGGCGAGGAATGGCAAGCTTCAACAATACCCAATTGCTTTTCTTCTGGGACACATCTCCGGATAACACCATTGGTGTAAATTTTGAAAGATATGGCTCGTCCCAATAATAATCCAAGAAGTCCCATTTGAGCTTCTTTCTTTGGTTTGAAGAGAACTCATTTGGGAAAATTCCTCTCACAAGATAGTTAGCCACATCAGCAAACCAAGGCATCCCGGTCAAAGACATGGAAAGGAGTTGTTCATCTGGAAATGAATCATTGATCTCAAGGCTATCATGGGGCCTCCCCTCCTCTTCCAAATGGAAAAAATGGTCTGCCAATTGATTCTCCCTCCTTTTTTGGTCTATGATTTCAAGATCAAACTCTTGTAGAATAAGTACCCACCTCATCAATCTAACCTTTGAGTCCTTCTTACTCATCAAATAATGAAGCATCGCGTGATCGGTGTGAACAACCACTTTGGTACCCACGAGGTACGGGCGAAACTTTTCCCTAGCAAAGACAATTGCTAAGAGTTCCTTCTCGGTCACCGTATAGTTAACTTGGGTGTCGTTCATGGTCTTATTAGCATAGTAGACCAAATGGAATATCTTGTTGATTTTTTGCCCTAATACTGCTCCTACCGCCACATCACTAGCATTACATATGAGCTCAGATGGTAAGCTCCAATTTGGTGCGGTAATGATGGGAGTGGTAGCCAAACTACACTTGAGTAGCTCAAAAACCTTCATACAATCATCATTGAACACAAATTTTGCATCTTTTTCCAACAACTTGCACAAGGGGTTCATCACCTTTGAGAAATCCTTGATGAACCAACGGTAAAACCCTGCATGACCTAGAAAACTCCTCACTCCTTTGATGGAAGTAGGAGGAGGGAGTTTTGATATCACTTCAATTTTTGCTTTATCTACTTCAATACCATTCTTGGAAATCTTAGGGTCGAGGACAATGCACTCCTTAACCATAAAGTGACACTTCTCCCAATTAACCACCAAGTTAGTCTCTTCACAACGTGCCAAGACTTTATCAAGATTATCCAAACACTAATCAAACGAATCCCCCACAATAGAGAAATCATCCATGAAAATCTAGAGGAAGTCCTCTACCATATCGGTGAATATTTCCACCATACACTGCTGAAAAGCAGCTAGTGCATTACATAAATCAAACGGCATCTTTGAAAATGAAATATGCCATATGGACAAGTGAAGGTGGTCTTCTCTTGGTCTTCAGGTGCAATAAGAATCTGATTATATCCGGAATACCCATCTGTGAAACAATAATAAGCACGCCCGGCTAGTCTATCCAACATTTGATCAAGAAATGGAAGCAGAAAATGATCTTTCCGAGTTACTTTGTTGAGATTCGCATAATCCATGCATACCCTCCAACCAGTGATAGTTCTTGTGGGGATCAACTCCTTATTACCATTTGTTATCACAGTCATGCCCCACCATCTTCGAGACACATTGCATCGGTGAAGTCCATGAACTATCATACATGGGGTAGATAACCCCAGCATCTAACAATTTGATGATCTCCTCCTTGACTACCTCTTGCATGGCATCGCTCAACCTTCTTTGATATTCCACAGAGGGTTTGGCATCCTCATCCAATATTATTTTGTGCATGCAAAAGGCAGGTCTTATACCCCCATTGTCCAACCTATTTCCTTCTTCCTCCTTTGGAGCACCGCAAGGGTGGCATCTACCTGTACATTAGTTAAGCACGAGGAAAGAATAACAGGTAAAATGGAACAAGGTCTTAAGAACTTATACATGAATTGTGAAGTCAAAGGCTTCAACTCAAATATGGAAGGATCCTCTATTGAGGTCTTTGTTGATGGAGTCAAAGGCTTCAACTACATGAGGTGTGAAGTCAAAGGCTTCAAATCCAATATCCAAGGAAAGTTTTCGAGGCTCATATGTATATGAACCTATCCCTTGCAAATCATTGACATATTCCACCAAGCCTTCATCCTCATTCACATCATGATTCAATAACACAGCTTCCAATGGGTCTTCCACATTAATCACAGCACTTGTGTCATTAACAATCACTTCGGTCACAAGATCCACAAATGAACACACTTCGTTGCTATTAGGCTACCTCATTAACTTGCAAACATGGAACTTAAAATTTTCATCTCCCACCCGAAAGGTGAGATCCCCTGCTTCCACATCAACTAAGTCCTTCCTTGTAGCTAGGAATGGTCTCCCTAATATGATCATCACCTCGTAGTCAACCTCACAGTCATGTATCACAAAATATGCGGGAAGTATGAACTTGTCGACTCGAACTAGCACATCATGAATTATCCCCAGTGGCCTATTCATTGTACTGTCCACCATTTTCAACCTCATGGAATTAGGTCTTGGTTGTCCAATCCCCAATGTCTTGAACATAGAATAGTGCATCACGTTAAGGTTTGCCCCTAAGTCATATAAATCTTTGGCAAAATTGGCACTTACAATAGCGCATGGGATTGTAGAGGCACCTGGGTCTTCTAAATTTGGAGCCATGGAGTGCACAATGGCACTAACTTGATATGTTATTTTGATCATTTCACAATTCATTGATCTCTTCTTTGTTACCAAGTCTTTCACGAACTTGGCATATCCCGTCATCTGCTCTAGAGCTTCAACCAAAGGCATATTTATAAACAAACTTTTCATCATATCAATGAATTTCCTGAACTAATTCTCATTATTTTTCATTGCGATCCTTTGAGGATATGGTGGAGGAGGCCTGGGCAAAGGAGCCTTGGATTTGGGCACTATCGTTTCCGGTATGTCTATCACATGTTCCCTAGACGGGTTCACATCATTTTGTGTTTCCTCCATGTTTTCATCAATGTCTATACTCACTTCATCATTCACATTATCATTATTCACTTACAAAACATTGATCGGCTCATCATCATCTTGCACCAACACATCATCACTCACAACCTTTCTTGGATTAGAGGTACTAGCAACTCCACCTCTACCACTTTTTATAATCACCGCCATAGCATGGCATGTATTATTCCCACCCTTTGGGTTTACTACCGTATCACTTGGTAGTACCCCCTTAGGGAGAGTATTCAAAGCTTGATAATTTTGGCCAAGTTAAACTTCCAAGTTGCGAATAGACGTGTGGTGGGAGGCTAATTGGGCATCGGAGTCAGCACTTTTCTTCATCATTTGCTCAAACATTGTCTCAATATGGCCCATCTCATTATTTGAAGAGCTAGGACCTCGCGATGGATATGTAGGTGGGTTGTTTGGTTGTTGATACATCGGATGCCTTTGAAATCCCGACCCCCGATTCCCTTGATAATTGTTGTTCCAAACCCCTTGATTGTTATTGCCTCCCCAATTGCTATTATTATTGCCACCCCAATTGCCTTGATTTCCTTTATTACCCCAATTTGGATTTTTTTGTTCCCCCAATTGCCTTGGTTGTTGTTGTTGCCACTATTCCAATTTCCTAGTTGACCGTGATTGCCCTAATTTCCTTAGTTTCCCTATGATCTCCACCGTTGTTGATTCGGAGCATTGCCCCGTTGACCTTGATAATTGTTGACATATTGAACCTCTTCAATTTGATCATCATATACATCATCTTGATTTTACCCACTACCATTTTGCTCAAATTAATCCAGATTACTTTAAACTTGTTGAGCTCGTTGCCTTCTCTTGTTGACCATCATATTCACCCCTTCTATGGCATTCACTTGTTTTGGCCCTTGAACTTGTTGTAACTGAGCTTTTTCCAATTGGTTTATGGTAGTGGTCAACTTGGCTATAGCTTGTCCGTGGTCATGAAGCACCTTGTGTAAATGAATAATATTCGGGTCACCTTGTGGCACATTAGTTCTACTTTGCCACACCGAAGAGGTGTCTGCCATCTCATCAAGTATTTCACATGCTTCGTTATATGGCGTGTTCATGAAGTTCCCCCCAGTAAGTTGGTTAACCACACATTACTTTGTTGTGTTGATTCCCCGGTAAAATGTTGTTGGATCATAGATTCAGCCATATCATTATTCGAACATTCTTTAATCATCATTCGATACTGTTCCCAAATCTCATAAAGCGGTTCATTTGGCTCTTGTTTAAAAGCAAGGGTCTCATCCCTTAGCATTGCCATATGTCCCGGAGAAAAAAACTTTGAGATGAACTTCTCGGCCAACTCATCCCAAGTGTGTATGGAATGGTTGGGAAACCTCTCAAGCCAATCCAAAGCCTTCCCCCTTAGAGAAAATGGAAAAGCCTCAACCTTAATGCGCCCTCGGAAACATTAATTTTCTTGCTCCCCCAGCATGTGTCAACAAAACCCATGAGATGCTTATAATCGTTTTGGTGTGGAGCTCTGATGAAGAAACCCCTCTGTTCCAATAGTGTAAGCATGACATTGGTTATTTGAAATTTTCCCTCCTTAATTCGGGGCGAAACTATTGCACTTGCATAGCCTTCACTGGGTAAACACCCGGTGTGCTGCCCTTGGAGGAGGTGGGGGAGGGTTTGGAATGTTTTCATTAGGTGGACGGCCTCTCCTCTGCACTTGAGGTTCGGGTTGAATCTCATCCACGTGATCATCATCAACCTCCTCCCCCAATGGAAAATTTCTGAGGGCATCGTTGTTATGATCCATTTGGTACCTAAAAGCAATTCTCACACAAATTAGAAAAATGGAAGGAAAGAAAAACAAAATACACAACTACTTAGATATATAGCTAAAACCGTCTAACTCCACGGCAGTGATGCCAAAAATTGATCGGGTCCAAGCCTGCATTACTATTGAGTAGAGAGGGTGGTCGATGCAGTTTTACCCAACTAGGTTAGGATCGAATCCACAGGGAGTTAATTTGTTTGAAATTAGATTTATATATAAGTCTAGATGCGGGTTTTGCTCTTAATTACACTTCCACACATGTTTGGTTTGATTCAACTTCTAATGTTATTCTATAGCATACAATATTTGAAACTAAGTATAATGTTTTTGTTGTTGATTTTCAAGGGTTAAAGCGACTAGGGTAGTGACTTCTACCTAGGTGGATATCTAACGGGTAGTAAGAATCTAGGGAAATCATGTGATTAATTGGGGTCATAATATAGCTATCACACCCGGGTACTCACTCTATACCTCACGGTAGTTGAGTGATTTTGCCCAATTTGTATTTCTCAAGTGCAAATAGGTATTCATGCAATACAAGTGATATTAGCTCAAGTCGAGTATTACTATCTCTAGGTTAAACCCTTTAATTGGAGCTATCAATTTCTTGAGTTCACCCCAATTCCTTGTTAGCCTAGTTTTCCTAGACTTAGTCCATCTTTCTTAAATAGAGACTAAGTCATAAAGGCATAAATCAGTGTTTGCAACCATTAATTCCATAGTTCTAACAAGAACTAGGCTAAATACCACTAACCCATACACATTCAAGTCCTAAAATTCAGGACCCATCAAATACCCACACTAGGGTTGGGTCATAACCATATATATGGGTTTAGCTACTCATGGAAATAACAGGAATCAAAGATAAAATAAAGATAAAATTCATAATACTATATTAAAAGATGAAAATCTAATGTTGAGAGATAATTCTAATACAAAATTGCCCAAAAGGGAATAACCAGTCGTCTCACTTGCTCTACTAAAACATAACTTAACCTTAAAATGTCAAAAATATCTATTTATACTAAGCTAAAATTTTCGGACAAAATACCCTTGCGGAGGTTTCACGGCCACGTAATTCTTACCACGGTCGCATTCTTCCTTTCGCGGCCATGTAATTCTAACCGTGGTCTGTATTTTTCAAATCTGGATATGGGTTAAGGTGAGTTTCGCTGGCCGCATGATTCCCATCGCAGCCGCGTAATGGATTTCTGCGGCCGCGTAATTCTGACGCGGACAACACGTTCTTCTTTTTCTCAAGTTGTGAGCTCTCTGAATCTCCTGTACCGCAGTCCACATAATTTCCATCGTGGCTGCGGTGAGACTTTTGCGGTTGCACTTTTCAAGCGTGGACCTCTCTTATCATTTGTCCTAAAAAGCAACTCTCTGAATCTCTATTTCGCGGGCCGCATAATTCTAATCGCTTCCGCATTGTGGCTTTCGCGGCCGCACAATATTTGTGCGATCCGCATTTCAGATCTCTTGGCCCAGTCTTGGTTTTTGTTCATGTTTTGACTCTTTTATGAGTTGATTATGACTCCTTTGGCTCATTTGAATAATTCCTGCAAGAAAGCATATAACATTAGTTTCCGGGAATACCTTTACACATTTTTGGCCTCAAACGCAAGTAAAAGAGAGCAAATAATAGGTTAAAATCCCTAATTATCATAGCCCAAGTCTCGAAGTCTCCCCTCACATACCAAGCACCACCACCCATATATCACCCTTCACCTTCTAGATACCAACAACCCACCGCCACTTACCATACTTATAACACTCAGTCAGCATACTACCACTCAGCACCAGCCCACCAAAACTACCATAAACCCAAACTAAATTTCGACCGTAGACCGCCCAAACAATACACTCCTAATACTGAACCCATCGATCAGTTGTATGAGATACTGAAGACTACCGGTTATGTCACTCCCATTCCCGACGTTGCCTTGGAAAATTGCTCTCGGTGGGCCAATCTAAACAAGACGTGCCTACCACTCAGGCAAGAAGGTTCATACTATCGATGAATGTAGCACTTTAAAAGATAAGATCCAGACGCTGATTGATACCAAGGTTATACAAGAAAAAAGAGGTTGTACCTAATGTCTGCAACAACCCCCTCTCAGATCACAGGGGTGAGGCGTAAATGCGGTCGAAACTCATGAAGAATGGGATCTAGAAGGATCAATCGGGATCATTCATGAAGGGCATGAACCTAAAATACCTCCAGTCATTTTCACACCTATTGTGGTGCAGATTCAATCACTAATTGAGGTTGAAGTAACCGCACTGACCTTGTTTGAGGTTGAAGTAACAACGCCCTCAGTTACGCTAACTCCGTTTGAGGTGGAAATGACCATACCCTTCACCGTGATAGTAGCACCCATACCGTCCATGAAATCTAATGTCATACCTTGGGACTATGTTGTAGAGGAAAGAAGGAAGGGAAAGGGGGAAATGGAAGAAGCAGGTGCCGCACAAGGCATGACTAGAACTGGTAGGGTATACGTGCCCGAGCATTTGGGAGGAACAAGTAAAGAAGCCGCTCCCAAGAATCCTATCATTGAAATTGGCCTGGATGATCTTTGGAGAAAGGTTCAAGCAAGAGAGTATTTTGTGTTTGATCATCTGAACAAAACCCTTGCTCAGATATCCATTCTATCAATACTACAGAATTCTAACGCGCATAGGAATGCATTGATGAAAGTGCTGAACGAAGCTTATGTACCTAATAACATCACTAGCGGAGAAATGGCCAACATGGTAGGAAAAGTGATGGAAAGCCACAAGATCACTTTTCACAAAGACGAGCTACCACCAGAAGGGCTGACTTACAACAAGGCACTACATATTACAATGCAACTTGAGGATAAATTCATCGCCAGGGTCCTGATAGATGGGGGTTCGAGACTCAACATTTGTCCATTGACTACTTTGAAGAGGTTAGGTAAAGGTTTGAATGAGATACGAGCGGGAACTATAAATGTGAAAGCATTCGATGGGTCCTAAAGGGCCACGATTGGGGAAATCAACCTATGCTTGTAGATGGGCCCAAATTGGTTTGACGTTGTATTTCAAGTATTGGATATATCCGCCACATACAATCTACCGTTAGGACAACCGTGGATACATGCTGCTGGGGCCGTAGCCTCTACGCTACACCATGCCGTGAAGTTCGAATGGAATCATCAAGAAGTAATCATCCACGGGGATGGAAGTAATCTCATTTACACCAATCAAATTGTTCCAGTTGTCGAGAATAGGAGGAAGTTCGGTGGAGGAACGTACCATCGCATCGAGCGCGTCAATGTAATTGTTGATACCCAATTTTTTTATATGTATTTTTATACTCAAAATACTTTCAAAATAGCACATATATGCATATGCAAGCATCCCCAAAGGTTTTGGTATTTTTTTCAAATTTTTTAAGATTTTTAAAACCAATTTATGGCCTATTTTGCACTATAAAATCCAATAATTATTCCCAAAACTTGTCATTTTGGTGAATAATTTATGTTATTCTCACATTTACACAAAAATATAATTTATATGATTTTTATATAATTTTACAAGTCCATTTGGTATTTTTAAACTAAAATTGCATGAAATTGCAATTTGAGCCTATTTCTCGATTTAATGGCATTTTCAATCACAAAATCATTCCCAATATTTTTAAATAAATACTTACATATTGTTTATTAAATAAGTATTTTTAATTTGATTTTTGAACATCATTTACTATTTTTATAAATTCAAAATAGGAAAAATTGACTATTTAAATTGTAGCCTCTTTACTTTCAATTATAGCCCAAATTAAACCCAAATCCCAGCCCAAATTGAACCCAATTATACGACCCAATTACCCGACCCTTGACCCTATTTCTAACCCACTCGGATCCTATATCAAATTAGGGCCGTTGATTAAAAACCAACGACCCCCCCCCCCTAACCCTAATCATTCTAACCAAACAGCCGCCCTAAGATCCCCTTCATCTCTCAAATCCTCTCAAGCCTCTCCGAAACCTTAGCCCTATTTCACCGGTCTCCGACCTTATTTCACCGGAGACTATGGCTTCTTAGACCCTGAGCAGCCTGTACCTACCCCCACATACCTCTATGCTCTTTTTTTCTCAAGGTTTCAGCGTCTGACTTTGAAGACCTCGGCTCAGAATCTTTCCGATTCAAGTTCGATGGCCCTTTCCGGCTCATCTCCGGTGAGTCCTAGCCCTGTGAGTCCATCTCCGACTCAAGACCAGCCCATTCCAGGCCTTTATCATTTTCTAGGGTTTTCTCTGAAACCCTAAGCCCTCGAGGTTTTCTTTGTTTCTCTCTAAGATCTACTTCAGATCCGTTTCTATTTTCCAAGATTTTAAAGTATTTTTCACATCTTTTCGATTTTTTGTTTTCAAAACTGTTCATCTTCTTAAAACTTAGGGTTTCCGTTTCTTTACTTGTTCTACTGCTATATCTTATATTTTTACTTTGCTAAGTGCTTTCACTGTGGTTTTCTGTGTATTTTCTTTACTGTATTTTCCTAGGGTTTCTAAGGATTTCTTTTACTGTGTTTGCTTCCATGAACTGTCTGTGTTCTTTGGGTTTTCCTGAGTTTATTTTGATTGATCTTCTATGCTTCGTCTTTGGATGTAAGCTGTGGGGAAAAACCCTAAATTTTGGGGGGTTTTCAACCATTTGTGCACGATTGTTTGATTCTTGTGTTGCTTCTTGTCTGATTTCAAAACCCTAAATTCGTCTCATGTTTCTGATTCTTGCTAAGCTTTGCAAGGCCTCTTGATTTCTCGCATGTCTATGTTCTTCTACTTTGATTGCATGACTACTCTATTAATTTTAGCCTCGCATGTTTAAGTTAACACTCTCTTTATAGTCAAACCTTTTACTCTCTAAACGACCCTAATTTTTGGTATTGATTTCAATATGAATTTATTTGATTCTCTCCTTGTTTGATTNCTGCCCTCTCCTATTCAAATTTGAATTCCTTAATTAAAGGAGTTCCCTTCTTCTAATTGATTCTGATTGGTATTGAATTATATTTTGCCTTACTTACCACCTATTTTCAAACTATAAATACCCTACTCCTTTTCTTTAAAAAAAAACGAACAACAGAGTTCAAAAACACACACACACTCAAAGCCTCTCTTCTTTACTATTACTTGTGCTATTGGTCTGACTAGCCGGCTGAAAGTCAAGGCTAGACTTTGAAATCTCTTTTGCTTTCCTCAAGTGTTTGCTGAAGGGATTCTGGCTGTTTTACTACTCTATTTATTCTGTTATTTGGAACTTGCAACCGGTAGGTTTCTATAATTTAAATATTGTTCCCCAAAACTATGTGTTTACTTCTCCCTTTTACATAACCTCTCACTACATGTTTTCTTGAATTGTGTGACATTCATTGGTCTGTTAAGCCTTTCTTCATGCTTCTGCATCTTTAAAGTGCTATTATACTCTTCTTATGTGAATGCTTTCATGTGATCCCATTCCCTTAACCCCCTTTTATGTATGAGTATTGGTTCTAGGCTGAGGTTAACACCATATTGCTATCCTTGACCTGGGACCAGGTTCTCTTGAACCTTTACTCAAATCAGTCCCATTCCTTTAACCCCCTTTATGTGTTGAGCCTTGACTAGGGTCTGGTGGTGCCCTAACCACCACCCAGACCCCTGTCTGACTTCTAAAAGCCTGCTCTTTTATTTGCCTGAATCAAGTAAAGGGTCAGGGGTGTGCCAGTCTTACCCATAGTGGGTATGACCATCCTTTGCTTTGGTTTCCTCTAATCCCCTCACTCTACACTCATTCTTAGTTCTTTAAGTTCTGCCCCCCTATGGTAAGCCATGCTTAGGGACCCTAGAGTTCCCTCTGAACTTGGATGTCTATGGGCTGGTAATTCCACACATTGCACTACTCTGTTACCACATTAAATCTTTAGGGTGTAAGCATTGCCTGGGCTTCCTGAAAGCCCTTGGAACTTTGAAACACTCCAAGAGAAGGCCTTGGAATCTGGAATCCGGATCTGGTGAAACACATGTTATTGGGTATTAAGATTGAATTAGGCTTCTCGGATCTAGCTGTAGGCTGTAATGTATTTTGTTTACTTTCTTTTGGTTCTGTAACAATCTTGTAAAAGAATTTGGGAAATATTAGTGAAAAGGTGTGGGAGGGTTTTATATTACTTGCATAAGTCAATGGGTAGAAATCATTCCTATAGGACTTTAATATTGCAAATCATCTAGAC
>MU744305.1:140335-161785 GCA_026770625.1 Nicotiana glauca | reverse complement strand
TCAACTTGCTTGTATTTCTTATGTGCAAACTTTGCTCGTCTACTCCTACTCTTCTTAAAGTCACAACTAAGCAAGGCCGGGAACCACACTAGTGGATCTTGAGGGGTGCCTAACACCTTCCCCTTAATATAATCTCAAGCCCTTACCCAAACTCTGGTTTTCTTTCAAATCCTTCTTCTTTTCTCCAAAAGTGTCCTAATGCACTATAATCATTAGGTGGAGACTCTTCAAACTCCATAGCCCAAATTCCCCCAAAAGGGGATAAAGGAGTCATTCCACCAATAATGTCGTAAACCCGATTTTTCTCTCCCCGCGAGGAAAAATGGGGGCATCGACAGCAATTGAGAAAGACAAATAGTGGAATAATAAGATTGAAAGCATATTGTTATGGACAAGGTATGAACCCTGAAGGGTCTCGGCAATAATCTCCAAGGGATCACCAAATTGATACAGCTAAAGCGTCACGGCACAATTTTTGGGCTTGGGTATGAATACATCTGGCATGAGTATCAAAATTGGTTGCCACCATGGCGTGGTCCTTATTACCCTATCGAACATCCAATACTGCATTTGTACTTGAAATTTCAACAAACTGACAGAATATGGGGATCTGAAGAAGATGAAGATTTAGTTGGCCTAAGGAACCTATTTCTTGATGATGAAGACATAGAATGCAATGTAATAGCTGAGGAGGAGGAGGAGGAGGA
This sequence comes from Nicotiana glauca, assembly GCA_026770625.1. Lineage (NCBI taxonomy): Eukaryota > Viridiplantae > Streptophyta > Magnoliopsida > Solanales > Solanaceae > Nicotiana > Nicotiana glauca. The sequence continues at coordinate 161,078 of MU744305.1, read as the reverse complement.
GGAGGAAAATCTTCCCATTCAGACCGTGGAGAAAGGGACTATCCTCAAGAACTGGATTGCTGCACTATCTCGGGACCGTCGAAGTCCTGGGTAGCCTGGCAATTAGCATGATCTATTTTTTAAAAGCAATTTTATGCATCTAAGATAATTTCAGTATTTTGTTTTGAACGTATTTTTTTTAAAAATAATTTCTCGAGTCATCGAGCCGTACTTGTTTGATGTTTTCAAGATTTATTTAATGCATTGCTATTTTAGTATTCATTATTGTCCTTTACATTTCTCTACAACATTATTATTACTTATCCTGATGAACTAACAATTGTGACATGTAATGAGACAACGCAACATAAGGATAGTGATTCAGAGGAAATAGAAGAAGAAGATATAATACCTGAGGAAATTGTCAGAGAAGTGAAAAATTTTAAAAACAAGCCTAAGTCTAATCTGGATGAAACCGAGATAGTCAATTTGGGAGATTCTGAAACAGTCAAAGAAACTCGCATAAGCATTCACCTATCACCATCAAAGAACGAAGAGTACACTTGTTTCCTGAAAGAGTATGAAGATACTTTTGCATGGTATTATGATATCACTGGTTTGAGCACGTCTATAGTAGCTCATAAACTACCTACCAATCCGTTGTGTCCACCTATAAAGCAAAAGCTCAGAAAGTTCAAGCCAGATATGAGTCTGAAAATTTAAGAGGAAGTCACAAGCAGATCAAAGCTAAGGATTTTAGAGTGGTCGAATATCCTACCTGGTTGGCTAACATCGTGCCAGTTACGAAGAAGGATGGGAAGGTCAAGATATGTGTCGACTATCGGGATTTAAACAGAGCAAGTCCAGAAGATGATTTACCATTACCCAATGTACACATACTGATCAACAACTGTGCCAAGCATGAACTCCAATCCTTTGTGGATTGCTTCGCTGGATATCATCATATCTGGATGGACGAAGAAGATACTGAGAGGACAGCTTCTATTACACCATGGGGGTGTATTGCTATAAAATGATGCCATTTGGTCTAAAGAATATTGGTGCCACTTATATGAGAGCCATGACAACCAATTTCCACGACATGATACACAAGGAGATAGAAGTGTACGTGGACGACGTCATCATCAAATGCAAGAAGGGTACATATCACATAGTAGACGTGAGGAAATTATTTGATCGACTTAGAAGGTATAATTTGAAACTAAATCTCACAAAATGTTCCTTTGGAGTCCCTGCTGGAAAGTTGTTAGGATTCATCGTCAACCACCGAGGAATTGAGTTAGACCCTTCGAAGGTCAAGGCTATCCAAGATTTTCCACCGCCAAAGAACAAGAAAGATATGATGAGTTCTTGGGACGTCTCAATTACATCAGCTGCTTGCCCGCTTCATAGCGCAATCGACTGTGATGTATGAGCTAATTTTCAAAATGTTAAAGAAAGATGCCGCAACAAGTTTGACTGAAGACTACCAGAAAGATTTTGATAAAATCAAGGAATATTTGTCCACACCTCCAGTACTGGTCCCTCCAGAACCCGGGAGACATTTGCTACTCTATTTGTCCGTACTAGATGGGGTTTTCAGTTATTTTGGGATAACACGACGAGACGGGGAAAAAAGAACAGGCCATATACTATCTGAGTTAGAAGTGCACACCTTATGAAGCACAGTATTCTTTGCTGGAAGGCATATAATTCACCCTAATGTGGATAGCTCAGAAATTAAAGCATTACTTCTGTGCCTACACTACATATCTCATATCAAGGATGAATCCTTTAAAATACATTTTCCAGAAACCTATTCCTACAGGGAAATTAGAAAAAAGGAAGATACTGTTGAGTGAATTTGATATTGTCTATGTAACTCAGAAGGCAATCAATATACATGCATTAGCAGATCATCTTGTAGAAAATCCTATCGAGGGAGAATACGAACCACTAAAAACATATTTTCCCGATGAAGAAGTATCATTTGTAGGAGAAGATATCACCAAAACTTATGATAGTTGGAGAATGTTCTTCGATGGGGCCGCGAACTTCAAAGGAGTGGGTATTGGAGCTGTTTTGGTGTTAGAGACAGGCCAACATTATCCGGTATCCACGAAGCTCAGATTTTCGTGCACTAACAATATGGCAAAGTACGAGGCTTGCATCTTGGGGCTTAATTTGTCCATTGACATGAATATCCAAGAATTTCTAGTAATTGGTGATTTGGACCTTCTTGTACATCAAGTTCTAGGAAAGTGGGCTACAAAGAATACCAAAATATTACCATATCTATATCATGTGCAAGAGTTGATGACGAGGTTTACAAAGATAGAGATCAAACATGTTCCGAGAATCCAGAATGAGTTCGTAGATGCATTGACCACTTTGTCCTCCATGATACATAACCCGGACAAGAATTTCATTGACCTTGTTCCAATAAAAATCCATAATCAGCCAGCTTATTGTGCTCATGTTGAAGAAGAAACGGATAGGAATCTGTGGTTCCATGATATCAAGGAAAAATTGGCAAAAGGAGAATACCCAAAGCATGGAAATCATAATCAGAAACGCACACTCCAAAGATTATCCAACCATTTCTTCCAAAGTGGAGGAATTCTATATAGAATGACTCCAGACCTAGGATTATTACGGTGCGTTGATGCCAAGGAAGCTTCCAAACTGCTCTAAGAGATACATGCCAGAACTTGCGGACCACACATGAATGGTTTAGTTTTAGGCAAGAAAATATTGAGAGCAGGATATTTTTGGATGACTATAGAAATAGACTGCATCGGGTATGTCCAAAAGCGTCATCCGTGCCAATTACATGCAGATATGATATGGGTACCACCAAATGAACTCAATGCAATGAGTGCACCTTGGATTTTTCCTGCTTAGGGATTTGATGTCATCGGTTCGATCGAGCCCGCCGCTTCAAACGGGCACATGTTCATTTTGATAGCCATAGACTACTTCACAAAATGGGTTGAGGCTGCATTTTACAAGGCTCTAACTAAGAAAGTCGTTGTAGATTTTGTCTAGGATTGTATTGTTTGCCGATTCGAGGTACCTGAATCCATCATCACCAACAATGTCGCCAACCTTAATAGTGACTTAATGAAAGCCATGTGTGAAACCTTCAAAGTCAATCATAAGAATTCCACAGCATACAAGCCCCAAATGAATGGAGTCGTGGAGGCCATAAACAAGAATATCAAGAAAATGTTGAGAAAGATGGCAGATAACCACAAGTAATGGCATGAGGAATCACCATTTGCCTTATTGGGTACCATATCACAGTCCGCATATTAACTGGGGCAACTCCCTACTTGTTAGTCTACAGTACTGAAGCTGTCATTCCCACCGAAGTCAAAATTCCTTTTTTAAGAATTATATAAGAAGTAGAACTCAGTGATGCAGAATGGATACGGATTAGCTATGAACAATTGGCTCTTATTGGCGGGAAAAGAATGAATGCGGTATGCCATGGTCAGCTTTACCAGAACAGAATATCCAAAGCTTTCAACAAAAAGGTCAGACCCAGACAGTTCACACCGGGGAAACTGGTGCTGAAGTGAATCTTTCCACATCAAGATCAAGCCAAAGTGAAATTTTCACCCAATTGGCAAGGGCCCTACATGGTTCAACGAGTACTAAGAGGAGGATCACTCATACTTGCATAAATGGAGGGAAAATTTTGGACAAAACCTATCAACTCAAACGTAATCAAAAGATACTATGTTTGGGATTATTTACATTTCTTTATTTGATGTAATTGAACTACAATTGACCGGATTCCCGTTTAAGAGGGGATACATAGGCAACCTTGTGGGTTTGATCACAACTTAATAAAATCTTCATTTTTCATGGTCAGAAACTGGGGAAGAATTTTGAGGAGAACCCTCAAAATTTCGGAGCAAGTCCAGCCAATTTCGTCATACAACGAACAGTCAAAAATTCGATTATTAAACTGGGGCAGAATTTTGAGGAGGACCTTCAAAATTCTAAAGCAAAGAAGTCGCAATGTCTCTAAAGTGTCACAGTTATTGGTTTATCTAATTTACTTGATATTGCGTACCACTATATTTTTAAATTAATTATAGTTATCAAATGCATGCATATTTTTTGAAAATTTTATTTCTATGAGAGCCAAACGTTATCAAGGGTAACTCAAACAGAATCGCAAGAAAGGAAAGATCGAAGACAAAAGCATGAACCAACCTTCTCCCACAGAACTCACAATTTTTCTTTGGATGCTGGACTAATAAGATAATGATATTCGCAGATACATCAAGACACCGTCTTCAAGGCAGCAAACCTCCTCAACTGCATAAGGCTAAGCATTGCCTTTCATTGTATGAGACTAAGCACTGTCTCTCTTTCTTGCATGAGGCTAAGAATTTTCTCCTATTTTGCATGAAGCTAAACCCTGCCTCCTCAACTGCATAAGGCTAAGCATTGACTTTCATTGCATGAGAAGCATTGTCTCCTTTTCTTGCATGAGGCTACACATTGCCTCTCTAATTGCATGAGGTTAAGCCCTGCCTCCTCAAGTACATCAGGCTATGTTTTGCCTTTCATTGCATGAGACTAAGCATTGTCTTTCTTTCTTGCATGAGGCTAAGCATTGCCTCCCTAATTGCATGAGGCTAAGCCCTGCCTCCTCAACTGCATAAGGCTAAGCTCTGCCTTTCCTTGCATAGTACCAAATGCTATGCTGCTTGAAATCTAGCACTATTTTTTTACTTTCAAAGGGCCAAGCTCTGCCCCAATCTTATGCAAGACTAAGCTCTATCTTGTTTTGCTTCTCATATGACCCAGCATCATGTCTTTGCATCTCATGGGCTGAAATATCGCCATCTTGTCCAAAGGCGTCATAGTCCGAAGGCATCATCCTTATAGCCTGAAGACACCATCTCATGGCCTGCGAATCTCTCAATATTGCATATCATTATCAAAGGCGTCATAGTTCAGACGCACCATTTTCATGGCTAGAGAACATCATATATGGCCTGGGAATCCCTTATCACACGATTCATGGCCCAGGACGTCATGGTCTAAAGATATCATCCTCACCGTCCAAACACAACCTTCATGGTCCAAAGGGAATTCGCATCATGTTTAAATTCTCACAATAATCCATATATATCTGCATGCATCATGTTTTAAGTTTTGCAGGTAATCCAGGAAGTAATCGTTCCTCAAATAGGAGCAATCTTCGTTCTGGTTTTCGTTTATAACGTCCACATCCCGAAACTATTTCAAAACATAACCGACCATCATCAATTCCCGCTTCTTACTCTATGATCGTTCGAATATCAGCAAATTGATATAGCCATAACGTCTCAAATTCACTAATGATTTCGCAAAAATTCATTTGATACTATCCTACCCCAAAAGATCCTTTTTCTAAACATAAAACCATTCCTATAACACTCCATCGATTTCCTTCACCGTTGGGTCCAGAACTACGCACGGCCTAATTCCCATAGCACCAGGGATATGTAGGCAACTTAGAAACTAGGGTTCGCCCCTCATTGTTTCAAAATCACATCATCCCTCATTCAATTCGGCCAAAGTTGGTCATCATTTCTTTACCCGATAATTCTTTTATCATTCCCGAGTAAAGAGGGGCAGTTGTTGATATCCAATTTAGCCCCCATATTTTTTTAAAATATATATATACTTTCAAAACATCTTTTTGGCATAATTTTGTAGTTTACAAATCTAGACGAGCATTTTCTATAATTTTCTATAATGTTTAGAGCTTTAAATTGATATTTTCTGCATTTAAATTACTTGAATAATTATTAATTATTCTTTAAAATTATTTTGTGATGAAATAATTATCCAAATTACTATTTTGCATCCTCATATATATTTCATAATATTTTTATTTTACTTCAAATAATTATGTTAGCATTTTAAGCTATTTCCTTAATTTTACAATAATAGCCTTTATTCATATATAATTGCTTTTATCTATACTATTTGTGTCAAAATAGTCTTCTATATTTTATAGTGCTAAATTATAATTGTTAATCGTTTCATTGCATAAATAATATTTTTATTTATTTATTAAGCATTTTTTATATATTATTTTTGCTATTTGTGTATTTAAATTATTGCCCTTTTTAAGATCAAAATTCGGATCAAAATTATCCCAAATACCCCAGGCCCAAGATCAAACGACCCTATCTAATACCCGGTCGATGCCCATTTCCAAAACCCGACCCAATCCTTTTTCAAATCTTGGCCGTGACCCAACCCTTTCTTAAATCCTAGCTGTTGATCTCTAAGATCAACGGCCCACATCTAATCCTCCCCTTTAATTAACCAAACCCCCCAAACCCTAACCACTCCCTCTAAACCCGCTGCCTCAGAATCCTCTCTTCTCTCATTTCCTCTAACCCTAACCGCCTCACTCAATCTTTCTCCAAATTCGCCTCAATCATGGATTCCTTCCATGATTTTCTTTCCTTTTATGTGATTCCTCAGTATTCCTTGAAAGATTATGATTTTATATGGTACTTGACCCAAATTTAGCAAGTACCAGTACCCAAGCAGGATTCCACCGCCTTCAGTCTCTGAAATTTAGACGTTATTTCGTCTATATACATTCTATTTCGTCTATATGAGATGCGAAAGTGCATAAATCTATAGGCATGGTCTCTATAAAAATGCAAAAGTTCAGAAACCTATAGACATGAGATGCAAAAGTGCAGAAACCTATAGACATGGTCTCTGTAGAAATGTAGAAGCGAAAGCTCAAAACAGGATACATGAGTGCAAAAGTGTAAATATTCCCTATGAACATGATATCTACCATTTTGCATGCATGATTGATCCTCCCATTTTCACTAACAGCCCCAATAGTTATTACAAGTTATTACAGCCCAGAATGAATAAGAAAAAGTAAAATTACATCAGAGAACTAAAAATGTACAACCAAGGAGAGCCTGATCCAGATGTCCACCTTTATTTCCTTCAGCAGTTCGGCAATATTTGACCCTCTTTAGAAACTTCCTTTCCAGTTCCACTATACCTTGCTTTAAATAGATCAGTCGTTTGTTGGCGCTGGCAGTCATATCCTTCCATTCTTTAATTAGTTTTTGATTGGTTTCTTGTATTTCACGGTGCTCACTTTCACATTCCTGAATCCTATTGCGCAGTTGGTTGTACTTGACCTGTGCTTTAGCCTTTTCATCAATGATCCTGTGACCTCGAAAAAATTCGGGTTGACCCAAACCGTTGTGATTGTCTTCCAGCCATCCCAAATAGTGTAGGGTACAACCAGCATGGTATCTGTCTGGTTCGATTGTGTCCTTTCCCAAACAATTTTGTAGTGCCACATATGCTGATCCTGGCACCTATACAGACTATCGTCATTTTGGAAATCAGCCTGGAAGTGACTCATTTTGTCGACCCTTGGTATAACCTGCTTCCTACCAGCCTGTCTCTTAACTTGGATGGGGACATAAGGGTAGGTTCCCCTCAAACCGATCAGTATCAGAAATGGCACATCCCTGGATCGAACGATGAATTCTTCAGTAGGGAACCACTCGAACATCCATTGCACTCGGTCCTCACTCAGATTGTCAAAGAGTTTGACCCAATCTCCAGCATTCTCCGGTTGGGCGAACATATTGGGCATGTAATTCTTCGCTTTGGATGATGAAAGGCGATATGATCGTCCCAGTCCCTACGATGGATTTCCTGTTGGTATTCACCCTTTTTGAGATATTCCATGAGCCAATTGAAGTAGCAGATTACAACCCTCAAAATGTTTAGCTCCCAGTTGACACCTTTTTAGGGCTCGGTATATTTCTAGAATGATCATTGGCGCAAGGTTGAATGGTTGTCCGTCAATTCTTTCCATTAGATTTTTGGTGACCATAGCTAGCCTGGTGTGGATTCTTGCTTTCTTCATTGGAAACACTATCATTCCCAAGAAACAGAACATGAAGACAAAGACCTTTCGATGGATATGCCCTAATGATATAAGGGCGAACTCGTCAAGATAAGTATGGTAAAATTTGTTATGATCGTACCTTTCGTACAAATAGTCAAAGGGAATGTACGACTCCTTCAAACATGTCAGGTCTGGATTATTCTTTAGACCCATCATTTTGAGAAAACCTCTACCCTTGTGGTTTTCCAGCATTAACAAACCCGGAGTTTCCCACGGTATTCCCGCCAATCCTCCTATTTTCTCAAGCAAGGGTGTCATCTCAATATCTCCCAAGCGGAACACAAACCTATCACAATCTCAGAATAGAGTGGCAGCTTCTATGTTTTGTTGTTGGGTTGAATTTCCAGGAGAGAAGGTAGATTCCCTAGATATTTTCTGACAAGAGCCTGATCACTGGAATGAAGACCCTCCCACCAGCTTAGCAATTTGGGGTGGATGTTAGTGACCATGCCAAATCTGGGGACTTCGTGCCTCATATTTCTGCATGGCAAAGTGTTAGGCCCTTTACCCCCACCAGACTCAACTATTAAATACCAATAATTGGCACAACAAGCATTTGGCACTCTAAATAAATGCACAAAACATGGTAGCATCCGTTTGGGTTTTGGGAAAACTGGTGGACTTTGGACAAAGCTATATTAAAGAATCATTATGCGGACAACATAACTGACTCGGCTAGGTTTGACCATGATGCATGCATAATTTAAAGAGAAAAGGTTTATATGGGGTTTTAGACTGGTACCCTTGAGCGGACAACTCAAGAGGGAAAGGCACGGAACTGTCGACTACACCGTTGATCGACTGGTTTTACCGCAAATATGCCTTTGCCGGATTTAGGGGGTGATAATATCGGAAGGGCACAACCACTTATCATAAGAGTTGCTATGGTATTTTTGTTTGGCACGAGTGGAATATGATGATGAATATGCAGTTGAAGTAATTAAAACAAGTTGTCATGTATTTGCACGTTCATAAAGTAATAATTACAATAGTATTAAAGGAAAGTGATAAAGGGAGAGCATTAAGAAAAATAAAGAAAGGAAGCAAAGAGCCAATTCAGTTTCGTAGTGGAAGAAGGAAAAATACTTAAAGGTATTTAAACTTAGTAAAGACAAAGAAGCATAAAGTCACAAATATCATGAAATGGTAAAAGCCTTAAAGAAATCCCCAGCATAGTTGCCACGCTGTCGATGCACCCTTTTTCTTGCGAAATTGAATTTATGACATTTAGGAGGACAACTCGTTCCCTTTTGGGAATTGGGTTTAAACTGAAGAGTCGCCACCTAATGATTAAAGTGCATTAGGACACTAGGAAGAATTTTGATTTAGAAAAATAGAGATCGGGTAAGGGCTTAAAATTATCCGAAGGGGAAGGTGTTAGGCACCCCACGAGATCCACTAGTATGGTTCTCGACCATACTATAATTGTGACTTTAAGGGCAAACAACAAGTAGACAAGTAAGATTTACAAATATGAGGGGGCTTTTCACATAATTGTTGTAAATAATTGCAGTTAAACGAAATTAAAGAAGCTAAAATTTGAGAGAATAAGCAGTTTGAAATTCTGAATAAAATAAATAAGTAAGGGAAGGGGTCCTAAGTTTATACATAATATGGATCACCACACAAAAAAAAAATCGGTAACCGTTTATACATGTGGTGTCATCGCGTGATCATCATATCCGTATCTACCCTTTCCCACCCCGTTAAGATATTAAATGCGGAATAGTCTCATTTTACTTATTCCATGCTATTACCCATCCCCATCCTATCAGCCCCGGAGGTATTTGGGACTACTAATCCTAAAGGGAAGGGGTGTGAGGTTTTATAGTTTCAAAGGACGAAATTCTAAGGCGACAATCAAAACACATATGTAACTAACATGGGGGAGAAGCACATAACAGATAGAAAGGCTCAAACAAACCTCCTTAAAACAAAGAGAAGCATATATTTTTTAGCATGTCTTACACGTACTGGTTAGGATCTGATTAAACTTAAGAGTTGTGGCAAACTGATCTATTACACATTTTAGATAAGAAACCCGAATCAGACCTATCTGTTGGTTGTAGTTAATAGAATCTGATTCAATTTACAAGTTACCTTATGTCTTGCCTAAGTGTTGAACAAAAACCTATAGGCATGATATCTATTAGTTTCAAAAAAGAAGTATACTGATTTTAAGGAAAAGAAATTTTCAATTACAGGAGTATAAATTTTGCAGTCGTTATTGTTAATACTGATTTTAGACTTATAAGCGAATGGACGATTCAGATTTAGTTGATAGTTCCTATAGGAATGCTTTCTAGGCGTTACTGAATTTAAAACATTGTTTTACAATCGAAACAAGAGTGCAGAAGTCCTATAAGCATGGTATCTAAAATGTTTTTAATTATTTAAACCTATAAATAGGTTTGCCTAGTGACAGATGCAGATGCAAAATTCAGAAAGTCCTATAGGCATATTATCTATATGATATGCAGCAGTTCAGACATGACGTATAGACATGATCTCTATATAATGCAGAAGTGCAAAAACCTATGGACATGGTCTTTATATGAGATGCAAAAGTGCAGAAACCTATAGACATGGTCTCTATATGAGATCCGGAAGTGCAGAAATCTATAGACATGGTCTCTATAGAAATGCAAAAGTGCAGAAACCTATAGACAGGAGATGCAAAAGTGCAGAAACCTATAGACATGGTCTATATAGAAATGCAAAAGTGAAAGCTGAAAACAGGATACATGAGTGCAGAAGTGTAAATATTCCCTAGGAACATGATATATACCCTTTTGCATGCATGATTGACCCTCCCCTTTTCACTAACAGCCCCAATAGTTATTACAAGTTATTACAACCCAGAAGAAAAAAAGTAAAATTACATCAGAGAACTAAAATTTACAACCAAGGAGAGCCTGATTCAGACTTTCTGTCTGAAGCATGAAGTAAATGAACTCCAAAGATCATATTCCAAAGCCTTTCTCTTATTTGTAATGTGTCAAAATTCTCTAAGAGTCTCAAATAGACTCCAGGCAGTGCTCACACCCAAATATATTGTAGAATTGAATCATAGTGCAGTGTGGAAGAGCCAGCCCTCAAGTATCCAAGTTCAGAGGGAACTCAAGGTCCCAAGGCATGGCTCACAGGAGGGGGGCAGAACTTAGAATCTAAGAGAGGGTGTAAGTGCATAGAGGGATTCTTAAAGGAAGCAAAGAGAGGCTAATGGTCATACCTAGCAATTGGAAGTGCTGGCACACCCCACCAGCCTGTTAGGCCACATTGTTAGGGATTCAGGACCCCTTAAGGGATCAAGTCCAAACATGAGCAACAACTTGCATGTTGCCATGTTCTAAACTTTAACTCAAAGCACATAGAGTGGAACAGGTGTGAGAGCCCATGTTTTTTTTCTCTTCTCTTACGTAATGTGGCGTGGTTATATTAGATATATATAATTGGGTATAACATCACACTGGTTAAATGTTATGTTTTTGAGTCAAGCAAGTTGCGAAATAAAGGTCGGCAAAAGATATCGTAAATTTCTCTAATAAATTTTTCTTAATTTTGGGTCAAATGTATCAGATCATTTATCCCAATATATAAAGTTTTATGAGACCCACAACCTATCAAATCGAAGGTCTACGAGTCTAGTTTTAATGCAAAAAAACCTCACATCAAACGGACATTAGAGTAAAAGGTTATTACTATTTTACCTCGGACTGTCCAGGTTGAAACCAGGTCGTGAACCGGGTCGGGTCAAACAAGTGGTATAAGTCGGTAAACTCGACTTTGAAGTCTCAAAACATTTCATTTCAGTCCCAAACAGTGAGCAAGCTGAAGAGAGGGTTCCATGGTGTTCTTGAGCGATTAAGGTGTAGTTTTAATTATTTTTACCGTTAAAGTTAGCCCCCGTTCCTAGAAACTCATTCTCTACGCTTTGCAATTATTTCCCACTTCTATTAGATGTGTTTGGAGCTATTTTAGGAAGATAGGAATTTGTTGTTCTTGCTGGTTCTTTAGGCGTTATACTTGTTTTGTCAAGGTAATCATCTTGGGACTCTTTTATGATCGTTTTTACAAAGTTCTACGGACGTTTCATCAAGCTAGGGTCATATGGCGAATCTGCCGATTTAAACTCAATTATGAACTATTTATAGGTGCGTATAAGCTACATATATATAGTGTTTTCGAAGCTTAGGATGTAAGAAACAACTTTCGTGAAGGAACTACAGGCATTCGGACGTTCATTGGAAAGGTATGTTAAGGCTAAGCTCCGTTATTCATTTTTGCACGAATTCTTGGAAATTCCTAAGACGCCAAATGTGGTATTTTACTATTCTACGGCTAGAAAGACCTTCTATGAAAGGCATTGGGATTGTAGCTGAAGTATTTTCATGATTCTATTAGGTTGACATTCCACTCGTTCGGTTAAATAGGGTATTCGACATCTATATATGTCATTTTGTCGGCTTTCTAATCTATATATATAGGAATTCTTATTCTTCATTGGGTTTTGTGGCTAAACAAAATAAAAGCATTTAGTATTTGCGATCAGTCATTCTTCCTTGTTAAAGTATATTTTAAAATCTCTAAAGTGACACGTCGATTTCTAAAAATCTCAAATATAAGTTCTATGTTTAAACTATTAAAACACTTGATTTTTGAAATACTTTCGTTTACTAATTATCAAGAAATTAGGTATAAGGACTAAGTGAAGCACCTTAAGCTTTTTATGAACATCTTTAGAGTTAAGTTATCTTTCTAAAAGTCGTGTTATGTTTTCGAGCTTATAAAAAATATATGAGGTTCCACGAGTCAATTCTATTCAATACGAATGTGATTATGAGATTATGAGAATAAGATTACCAATGAGCCAATATTGGCTAAGTTCTTGTTATGGCATATTATGTGCATTCAAAGTTCATATCATACATGGCATATTATGCATGGACTTCGAGCTATAATCGGAGGTAAGGGGCCAATTTGCCCGAAAGACTATATGTATTGTACATATGGCAATATGTTGGCAATATGATACCGGTTAGCTACCAGAAGAGATCGTCATTGCTAGTATTTGGTTGGGTATGTCATGCATTTGTTTGTGTATATATATATATATATATATATGTGTGTGTGTGTGTGTGTGTGTGTGTGTGTGTGTGCGTGTGTGTGTGTTCATGACATACGATTACATGAGATACCATGCATATTTGATTACTATGAGGTCGGATGTCGGCCATAGATGCTATCAGAGTTTCAGTGTCACGTGGTATCTCTATTACCTTTGTTTTTATCAGCTATGTATGATTCTACTTTCGGCCTTACATACCAGTACACTTTTATTCGTACTGATGTCCCGTTGCCTGGGGACACTGCAATTCTGTTTCGTGCGTGCAGGTCTAGGTAGGGACTCTTATCGACCCCTCCGCTAGGATTTAGGGGTTCATCTATGAGTTGGTAAGCTCCACCTCTTCCTGGAGTTGTCATAGGATGGTTACCTTTGTTGTACAATTTGCGTATAGTCGGGGCCTTATCCCGATAGTGCTTGTAACACTCTTAGAGGCTATTGTGGACACAGTATTCTGGGTTTCTTTTTGCAGCTTTCAGTCTCCAGCCCATAGGCTTGGCATGTATATATATGTGTGTAGACATATATGTCTCAAATCGTGGCCTCGTCGATCAGCTAGTACTTTATTATTTTGGCTTTTCTACCTTGGTTTATATGGCTTATTGTTATTCAGGTCATGACCCTAATCATCAAGGCTTAGTATTTCAGATGTTGTGCTGCCCGATCTATTGTGCCCCCAGTTTAGTTAGCTAATATGTTTAGTGGCTAACTCAATCGAATACAGTATCGAGTGTCAGTCATGCCTCCCCTAGTTTGGGGTGTGGCAAACTTGGTATCAGAGCAGGTCGTATCCTGGTGAGTCCACAAGCCGTGTCTTGTAGAGTCTTGCTTATGGGTGTATTGTGAACCACACTTATAATCAGGAGGCTATGAGGCATTTTGGAATGTTTACGTTTTTTTTTCAATTAATAGATCGTGCTATAGAGCAAAGTTAGAAGAACATATGAAATCTAAACCATGCTTTGTGTTTCTTATCTAACAGGCTACTTTCACTCAGGAGATGGCACATCGAGAGATAGGTATGGATCTGGGGAAGGTACCAGTCGTTCCCTACCGGGTCAGAGGGATAGATTTCCCTTAGAGGCACACAATGAGTCTCCAGTAGCCCTAGTTTCAGCTTCCCCAGCACTTGTTGGAGCCCAGGGAGATGCAGTGCCCCCAGCCTCACCAGTTCCATTAGTACCTGAGGCAGCTAGAGACACAGGACCCCCTACACATGTTGTTCCCCCACTAGACACCGGGGATCAGGGGATGAGGGAGGCAGTTCAGTTGCTGACTGGGATGGTTTCTATTCATGAGTGACAGCTAGAATCGGGAGCAGATGCCCGGAGAGATCGGATAGGAAGCTCGACGGTACGAGAGTTTCTTCATTTGGCCCCTCCATTATTTATAGGATTCAGTTCCACAGAGGATCCCCAAGACTTTATAGACAATATGTATAGAGTATTGGGGTTGATGCATACCTCCGTCACAGAGGCTGTGGAGTTCGCTTCTTTTCGACTACGTGATATAGCTATCCTATGGTATGAGGCATGGGAGAGATCTAGAGGACCTGATGCTCCGCCAGCAGAATGGGAGGACTTCTCTAAGGCATTTTTAGCCCATTATTTGTCACGGGAGGTTCGGGAAGTCCGTCTTGACCAGTTTCTTAGCCTGAAGCAAGGGGGTATGAGTGTGAGGGATTATAGCTATAAGTTTAATTCTTTGGAAAGGTATGCACCAGATATCGTACGTACCATAAGGGCTAGAGTTCATCATTATGTGGATGGTTGGGGGATCATCTGATTAGAGACTGTAGGGTGGCATCCCTATTGGATGATGTAGATATTTCTCGCATACAGGCTTTCGCTCAGACTACAGAGGATCTTTCCCGCCGTATTCATAATACTCGTAGGCATAGGGAGCAGATCAAGAGGGCTTGTATTATGGGGTCTTATAGGGAGCCACAGAGTGATTCTTGGCCCCACTTAATCGATATCCACCTCGGTCAGCAAGTAGTTTCCCACCACAGATGCAGGGCCAGCGGTTTGATCGTTATATTCAGTCAAGACCAGAGCTTGAGCCAGCCTGAGGGCCATCGATAGGAGCGTTCCTCATAAATGAGAAAACCTACTCCTCCATGTACTCAGTGCGGTAATCTGCACACCGGGCAGTGTAGACAAGGTTCAAATGCATGGTATCATTATGGGCAGATAGGACATTTAATTAGCCGTTGCCCGGGGTTAGGCAGAAGTGCATCAGCTCAGCCTTTAGGATATACAGCAGCCTCTTCGCCCTCAGTCTGTGCTCCCCAACCAGTCCCACAGTCTACTCAGGGTCGTGGTAGGGGGAGAGGTGGAGGAGACACCTTAGGTTCTAGTGGTGGCCAGAACCGCTTTTATGTACTCACAGGCCGACGGGATTCAGAGGCATCCCCAGATGTTGTCATAGGTATATTGACAATACATTCTCATGTCGTTTATGCATTGATAGATCCTGGCTCTACATTTTCATATATTACTCCATTTATTGCTGGTAAGCTTGACATGATATCTGAGTTGTTTCCACAGTCAGTTGAGGTGTCTACGCCAATTAGCGACTCTATTATAGCTAATCATGTATATCGAGGTTGTACAGTGTTAATTAATGATCGTCCAACCTCTGTTAATTTAGTTGAATTGGTTATGCTATACTTAGATGTCATTATGGGTATGGATTGGTTGGCAGCTTGTTATGCTAATATTGATTGTCATGCAAAGTTGGTCCGATTTCATTTTCCTGGTGAGCCTGTCCTTGAATGGAAAGGTAATGCAGCCATGCCCAGGGGTAAGTTTATTTCATACCTTAGGGCGCGAAAGTTTATTGCTAAAGGTTGTATATACCATCTGGTTCATATCAGGGATATAGATAAGTCGCCAGTGACTCTTCAGTCAGTTCCTATTGTGAATGAATTCCCGACGGTATTCCCTGACGAGCTTCCAGGAATTCCCCTCGAAAGGGAAATCGATTTTGCTATAGATTTGCTTCCTGATACGTAGCCTATATCCATTCCTCCCTACAGAATAGCTCCTGCAGAGCTAAGGGAATTGAAGGAACAACTGAAGGACTTGCTCGACAAGGGCTTTATTAGGCCAAGTACATCCCCATGGGGTGCTCCGGTGCTCTTTGTTCGAAAGAAAGATGGCTCCTTGTGGATGTGTATTGACTACATGCAACTAAATAAAGTCACTATCACGAATAAGTATCCTCTTCCACGGATTTATGACTTGTTCGACCAGTTACAAGGTGCCAAATGCTTTTCAAAGATCGACTTGCGATCCGGTAATCATCAACTACGAGTTAGGGATATTGATATCCCAAAAACAACATTTAGGATGAGTATGGCCATTTTGAATTCCTTGTCATGTCTTTCAGGCTTACAAATGCCCCAACAACCTTTATGGATCTTATGAACCGGGTATTCAAACCATTCTTGGATGAATTTGTGATTGTGTTTATTGACGACATCCTGATATATTCACGATCGGAAGCCGAGCATGCGAACCACTTGCGAGCTGTATTGCAGACTCTCCAGGACTACAGGTTATATGCTAAATTCTCTAAATGTGAATTTTGGCTAACTTCTATATCTTTTCTTGGTCATGTTATTACCAGTGATGGTATCAAGGTTGATGGCCAAAATATTGAAATAGTGATGACTTGGCCGAGGCCTTTGAATCCGACGGAGGTTCGTAGCTTTTTAGGCTTTGCAAGGTATTACCAAAGGTTCGTGGAGGGATTTTCCTCTATCTCTGCACCATTGACGAAACTGAAACATAAGGGATTTAAGTTTCAATGGACTGAGGCATGTGAACAAAGTTTTCAGGAGCTAAAGAAAAGGCTTACGACAGCACCTGTCTTGACTCTTTCGGATGGCACCGAGGGTTATGTTGTATATTCTGATGCCTCGAGGATTGGCCTAGGTTATGTTCTTATGCAGCATGGTAAGTTTATTGCGTACGCCTCCATATAGTTGCGGAAACATGAACAGAACTATCCTATGCATGATCTTGAGGTAGACGCAGTTGTCTTCGCCCTAAAGATTTGGCGGCATTATCTATATGGAGTTCATATTGATGTTTTCACCGACCACCAAAGCCTTCAGTATTTATTTAAACAGAGAGAGTTGAACCTACGACAAAGAAGATGGCTAGAATTACTAAAGGACTATGATGTTGATATTTTATATCATCCCGACAAAGCTAAAATTATTGCTGATGCCCTTAGCCGGAAGTCCATGGGCAGTCTAAGCCATGTAAAGTTGATAAGGTCAAGATGACCAAATACCTATGCTAGCTAGCTAGTTTGCAGGTGCATTTGGTAGATGCAGAGGGTGGACGCATTCTCGTTTAGAATACGGCAAAATCTTCTTTTGTTATTGAAGTGAAAGAGCGACAACACGAGGATCCCGATATTATAAAACTGAGGAAAAGTATTCCATAGCAGCGACAACCTTTATTTAAGCTAACTGGAGATGGAGTCCTTAGATACTAGGGCCGCTTATGTGTACCGACAGTCGGAGAGCTCCGCGCCAAGATTCTCTCGGAGGGCCATTATTGTAGATATACAGTTCACCCTGGAGCGACAAAGATGTATCGGGACCTTCGACGGATCTATTGGTGGAATGGAATGAAAAAAGATATCGCAGAGATTGTAGCCCAATGTCCCAACTGCCAGCAAGTTAAAGCCGAACATCAGAAGCCTGGAGGCCTAACTCAATATATTGAACTTCCATTATGGAAATGGGACATGATAAATATGGACTTCATCACTGGTTTGCCTCGCACTCCACGGAGGTATGATTCTATTTGGGTATTATTGATAGGCTTACAAAATCTTCTCATTTCCTGCCAGTCAGGATAACATATTCAGCTAAGGATTATGCCAAGCTTTACATTCGAGAGATTGTTCGCCTTCACGGAGTGCCATTATCTATTATCGCTTATTGAGGGGCTCAATTTATAGCACATTTTTGGAAATATTTTCAGAAGGGTCTAGGCACGCAGGTAAATCTTAGCACACCGTAAACTGATGGACAGGCAGAGCGTACTATTCAGACAATTGAGGAAATGTTACGTGCATGCGTGCTAGATTTTAAAGGAAGTTGGGATGATCATCTACCTTTTATTGAGTTCGCTTATAATAACAGCTTCCAAGCTAGTATTCAGATGGCCCCTTACGAAGCACTATACGGGCAAAAGTGTAGGTCGCCGATCGGTTGGTTTGAGGTCGGGGAAGCAGAGTTGCTAGGTCCTAATTTAGTTCATCAAGCAATGGAAAAGGTAAAACTTATTAGAGACCGGCTGCGTACAGCACAAATTCAATAGAAGTCTTATGCAGATGTTCGACAACGAGACTTAGAGTTTGATGTAGAAGATTGGGTTTTCTTGAAAGTATCGCCTATGAAGGGTGTCATGCGATTTGTAAAGAAGGGGAAGCTCAGCCCCAGGTATGTTGGACCATATAAGATTATTCGGAGGATTGGTAGGGTGGCGTACGAGCTTGATTTGCCTTCAGAATTGGAAGCAATCCATCCCGTGTATCATGTATCTATGTTACGGAAGTGCATTGGAGATCCTTCACGTACTACGCCCATTGAGGATATTCACATTTGCTGAAGACTTATCTTATGCAGAGGTACCGGTAGCTATTTTAGATCGGCAGGTAAGAAAGCTTCGAACTAAAGAAGTGGCTTCCGTGAAAGTGTTATGGTGATATAACAACATCGAGGAAACGACCTGGGAAGTTGAGAAGGAAATGAGGACGAAGTACCCCCACCTATTTACGACTTAAGGTGAGTCGCCTTTAAATAATTGGCAATTATTTCTTTACAGCAACTTAATTGGATTTTGAATGACTTGAAAGTGCAATTTAAATTTCTTATTGCGAGATAGCTATATGAAGCCTAGTAGTTGGAATCTTCCGCATTTGATTTATCCTTTGAAAATGAAACAAATATATCCTCGCAAATAATGTATTAGATGAAAAGAAATGAAACCAAGGAATTGACTTGACCCATTCACGGACGAATGTTCTTAAGGGGAGAGACTGTAAGACCCCATATTTTTTTTCTCTTCTCTTACGTAATATACGTAATGTGGTGTGGTTATATTAGATATATATATAATTGGGTATAACATCACACGGGTCACATGTTATGTTTTTGAGTCAAGCAAGTTGCGAAATAAAGATCGGCAAAAGTTATTGTAAATTTCTCTAATAATTTTTTCTTAATTTTGGGTCAAATGTATCAGATCATTTCTCCCAATATATAAAGTGTTATGAGACCCACAACCTATCAAATCGAAGGCCTACGAGTCTAGTTTTCAACCAAAAAACATCACATCAAACAGACATTGGAGTAAAATGTTATGACTGTTTTACCCCGAAATGTCCAGGCTGAAACCGGGTCGCGAACCAGGTCGGGTCAGACAAGTGGTATAAGTCGGTAAACTCGACTTTGAAGACCTCGAAATATTTCATTTCAGTCCCAAAACAGTGAGCAAGCTGAAGAGAGGGTTCCAGGGTGTTCTTGAGTGATTAAGGTGTGTTTTTAATGATTTTTACCGTTAAAGTTTGCCGTCGTGCCTAGAAACTCATTCTCTATGCTTTGCAATCGTTTTCCCATTCTATTAGCTGTGTTTGGAGCTATTTTTGGAAGATAGAAATTTTTTGTTCTTGCTGGTTCATCAGGATTTATACTTGTTTTGTCAAGGTAATCATCTTGGGACTCTTTTATGATCGTTTTTACAAAGTTCTATGGACGTTTCGTCAAGTTAGGGTCATATGGCAAATCTGCCGATTTAAACTCAATTATGAACTATTTATAGGTGTGTATAAGCTTCATATATATAGTGTTTTCGAAGCTTAGGACGTAAGGAATAACTTTTATGAAGGAACTACAAGCATTCGGACGTTCGTTGGAAAGGTATGTTAAGGCTAAGCTCCGTTATTCATTTTTGTAAGGCCCCGAAAAATTTCTCTAAGTAATCTAGGATTTCGTGGTGCAACGTAGGTTTATTATAATATTTTTATGTTCTATTAACATGGTGTACATCTATTGGATTTGGTAAATATGTGTATAAGTCTCATGTTAAGTAATTTGGGGTCCAAGGAAAGACCTAAGTATAAGAAAAATTGAAAAAGTCCATTATAGGCTAAGATTTCAAATGAGTTTGCATAAGCCCCCACTTTGAACGAGCATATATAATTATGTATAAGGTTTTATATGGTGAATAGTATATCAAATGAAATATGTTTGAGTCTAGTTTCCAACGCTTCAAACCGTTCGTCATTTGGACATTCCTACACAAAGTTATGATCAAATTACCAAAGGCTGAAAAATGCGATCCGGTGCATGTCAGATCTGCGGTCCGCGTTTTCATTCCGCGGTCCGCATTGTCGTTCTGCGGTCTGCATTTTGACCGCAGATTGAACTGGTGTAGCTCATTATTGGGCACCGATTTTGCGGTGCATTTTGCAGCCCGCATGTTCATTCTGCGGTGCATTCTGTTACAGCATAATTGACATCGGAGGGTTAATTTTCTAATTTTCATAACCCGACCTCATTTTTATATATAGCCTTTGGGGATTCATTTGGGGTCATTTTCTACTGATTTTAGAGAGAGGTGAGAGCATTTTAG
>MU744305.1:115077-127607 GCA_026770625.1 Nicotiana glauca | reverse complement strand
CCCCCCCCCCCCCCCCAAATTCTTGTAGGTAAAATCCCTAACCCTTTTTTATTGATTTTCAGGTGTAAACTAAGGGGGGAGTTTCATGCATTGATTTTTGAAAATAATGGTTGAAAATATACATTCATGCCTTTTTAAAACCTAAAATCTAGTAAGAGGAATTGGGTAGGGGTAAATGATTGTTCATAAAGGGATTGATAACCTAAATAAGTTTGAGTAGAAATTTTGAGCTTCAATTCTAAGTCATATGTGTTAACTTGTGCACTAGATTGATGTTGCTAGACTATTTGGTGAATTGAAAGTAAATGTTAAAAGGGAATTCGACTGTAGGCATGAATGGCTAACTTTGACCTTTATAGAATCACCTTGTTTGGTGTACGAATATTTGGTATGTGATATCTAGGTGGATTATTTGTGAAATTCTTGTGATTGGCATGATTTGAGTGTTTGTGGTTAAGTCTCCCGATATAATGGTGTAAGTAATTGGCAATAAACCGAATGTGTGGATGTAAATGTGTTATGTGGTGAGAGTCGAGAAACAAATGATGGAAAGAAATTGTAATTGATGCAATCGAAACAACTGAGGTAATAATATGTTTGGCTTGTTGTGGAAAATTATTGTGGTGACTTAAATTGCATATGAACTATTGAATATGATGGAAGAGGTATTGATGGTTACGGAAATTCATTGCGAATTGTTGTTGTTGTCCTTGAGAATTGTTGATTGTTGTTCTTTGTGAATTGTTGTTGTCCTTGAGAATTGTTGATTGTTGTTCTTTGTGAATTGTTGTTGTTGTTGTTGTGTTGTTTGTGAATTGTGATTGTTTCGGTGGAATCGGGTTGCGCGCCACAACATGAAGTAATAAGGTGTGGGTTGTAGTGGTAAGGGTGTCCAAGGTAATAAGGGTGGACAGTGATAGAAATCACTACTGAAAAGAAAATATGAAAAAATTGTGAAATCATTGATGTGAAAATGTTGAAGGGGAAATGGAGAATTTGTAACCTTGTTAAGCTTGATTGTTTCCTTTCATGTGCGCTTGATTGTTGATTCCATTACTACTTGCTACTTGTGTATTATTTGAGTTTACTTAGGGCAAAGTTTGTTCATACATACCAGTACAATTCAAATGTATTGACGTCCCTTTTGCCGGGGGCGCTACATTCGTATTATGATTGTAGGTGGATCCGTAGCAGGTACTCCAGTCCACCGACCGTAGCTCCCCTTCACCTTTCGTCAGCTGAATGGGTGAGCCTTTTTCCTCTTGGGGCCCTGCGTGGTTCATGCCACTTTTTATTTCGGAGTCTTATTCTGATTTTTGGTGTAAGGTATAGCCGGAGCCTTGTTACCGGCAAGTATTATATCGTCCTTTTGTACCCTTAGAGGCTCCATAGACAGTGTACGTGAGTTGCAAACTTATGTAAATATGTATTTTGTATGTTGGGTGATGTAAGTTGTAAACCTCTTAAGTAACCATGTATGTTTGTAAAATGGTGTGTTAATTATAAAAAGGGCTAATTCCTTTGATTAATGAGCAATAAAATTACGGAGTAATACGTGGGATAGGAAAGGCACCTAGGTCCGCTTGACTGGGGCTACCCGGTCGGGCGCCGGTCGGGCCCCTCGGTTTTGGGGCATGATAAAAAAGAACATATAGGAAAATACAGTGAGATAAACATGTGAGAGCATGGTATAGAAATATAGTAGAGGAAAGAACGGAGCACAGTAGAAGAACATGCATGATAAAGAAAAATATAAGAACATAGTAGAAGAACATGCGTGGTAGAAAAGAAAACATAAGAACATAGTATAGACAAATACACACAAAGAAAAGAAAAGAAAAGTCAAGAGAAACATTTTGAACTTCAGAAAACCCTAAATCGAAGAGAAGTGATTTTTAAAAGATAATTTTGAAAGAAAAAAATTGGGGAAATTGTTTAAAAACTCAAGTAGAGCACAAATATATAACAGATCTAAGAAAAAATCAGAGAAAACCTCGAATAGCTAGGGTTTCAGAAGAACCCTAAAACGACAAAGGCTTTGAAAAAGGTCCGATCTTGGTCGGAAAGCTGAGAGATAGGCTCACAGGACCAGGATACGCCGAAGCAAGGCCGGGGATGGCCATGAAAACTCGAGTTGGCACAAGTCTGGATGAAGACCTTCGAGGTCTGGCCTTGATTCTTCAAATATCGGGCACATAGTAGTAATAGGGAGTGAGTATAAGGTTACCATGGCCGGAGGAGCCATGATTTTCGGTGGGTCTTGAGGTTGGAGATGATGAGAGAGGCTAGGGTTTCGAGAGAGTTTGGGAGGAGAGGGATTTTAGAGGTGGCTGATAGAAAAGAGTGAGGAGGATTAGGGTAGTCTTTGGAAATTAAAAAGGTAAGGAATGATCGTGGCCGTTGAATTATAGCCTATCATCAACAGCGTCAGAGGAAGATTAAATGCAATGTGCATTTAATGCTTCAAGACCATCAATGGAGAGGGAATGTTAAGAAAGAAATAACAGTAAATGGAATTAAAGTAAATAAGGAGAGTAATGAACCCAATATTTAATGAGGTGGATGATTCCTCCTCCTGACAATGAAGGATGAAAAACAAATACAAGAATATTGGGATCCTTCCCGGATCTGATGAAAAAAGATGTGGAATAATAGATAATCGAATCTTTTTAGAAAGGTAATGTTTGTATTCTATCTCGGGAGAGTCTGCTTTTCCAAGAATGTTCTTATCTGAGAATCTTCTCCCCTTTTCACATTATCTCTCTATCTATTTATATAGGTCATACCCCTAGTCAACCCTAAAGGTACAAATGCCAAGAATATTCACTAGAATATTCGCCTAGAGATTCTATTACAAAACTAGCCATTATTGTCACTCTTGATGCTTGACTTCGGCCGTTACTGACTGCTCGGCTATAACTCCCAGTCTCCCACTGTCAGGTAGTCGAGCTAGGCCATATTATTTTTCGTAACACTACTTAATGTAAAAAACTTTGAAGGTAAATTTTGACCCATACATTTATCACGATCTTGACATGTATTTTCTAATTTTAATATCCATTATTAATGATAATAAAAAGGTATGTAGTTGGAATAAACAATTAAGGTAAAAGACAAAGCTACTCGTATGATTGAAGCAATCAATGTTTTCTCCATTCTAGAATGTGATTTTCTAAGGTGGAATCTTCTTTATATGTTAGCACATGTAAGTGGTTGATGACTTGATACATCAGTAGCTACAGAAGTATATTTGCCTTGTTCTGTTTTGGATTTGTTTCAAAAGTTGAATCAAATGGGTACTCAATCATGCTCTCCTTTTTACCCACTTCTCATTTGGATCATTTTCGTATAATTTTCCTTGACATTGTGGTCCATCTTTGATAAGCTTGTTTTGCTTTGAGTTTCATTTTATGTTGTTTTTAAAAAATCATCATTAGATACATTTGATGATTCCGACGACTAGATATTAATTGTAGTTGAGCTGTTGTGTCTAAGTGGATATGGTAAAGTTAATTGTTTTTCCAAAGCAAAGTTTCACATCGAAAGTAGGAAAAAAAAAACTTATAAAGAATTGAATACACTTAATGGTATGAGATTTTTCTTGGAAAAATTGTGTGGGTTTGATCCAAAGCGAACAATGTCACATCATGTTAAGAGTATTTTAAGTCGTTTTAGTCCAAACAAGTGGTATCAAAAACAATGATTTGTCGAGACGAATATAAAGATGGTGAAATGGGGCCCGACTTAGTGCCTTTGACCGTCTATGAGCCCGTTAATGGTCTTTACCCGTAGTACTGAAGACTCATACACCACTTTTGGGCTTCGTATAGTGATGAGTAATATGAAACTTAGTTCAATGGGAGATTGTTAGATATGTCTATGAATAAAATTTTGCCAAGTACGGAAAATTTTCGTATAAGGAGTTAAATACTCGTGTGAAAACTTGTAAAAATTGCACGTCCTGTAGCCGCTTTATCTTTTTGTTTGCATCCGTACCCACTTTTTAAAAACTTCAGCTTCCCTTTATAACTGGGAAACTTTAGCTCTAGAGTTGAAGTTTTTATTTTATAACTAGGAAACTCCAGCTCTAGTTTCCCGGTTACTAAACAAAAACTTCAACTCCTTAAGTTTTTATTTTAGAACTGAAAAACTGCTTAAGTTTTTATTTTATAACTAGAAAACTTAAGCTCTAGAGCTGAAGTTTTTATTTTATAACTGGCAAACTTTAGCTGTAGAGCTGAAGTTTTCCGGTTACAAAGACAAAAACTTCAGCTCTAGAGCTGAAGTTTTTATTTTATAACTAGCAAGCTTTAGCTGTAGAGCTGAAGTTTTCCGGTTACAAAGACAAAAACTTCACCTCTAGAGCTGAAGTTTTTATTTTATAACTAGCAAGCTTTAGCTGTAGAGCTGAAGTTTTCCGGTTACAAAGACAAAAACTTCACCTCTAGAGCTGAAGTTTTTATTTTATAACTAGCAAGCTTTAGCTGTAGAGCTGAAGTTTTCCGGTTACAAAGACAAAAACTTCACCTCTAGAGCTGAAGTTTTTATTTTATAACTAGCAAGCTTTAGCTGTAGAGCTGAAGTTTTCCGGTTACAAAGACAAAAACTTCACCTCTAGAGCTGAAGTTTTTATTTTATAACTAGCAAGCTTTAGCTGTAGAGCTGAAGTTTTCCGGTTACAAAGACAAAAACTTCACCTCTAGAGCTGAAGTTTTTATTTTATAACTAGCAAGCTTTAGCTGTAGAGCTGAAGTTTTCCGGTTACAAAGACAAAAACTTCACCTCTAGAGCTGAAGTTTTTATTTTATAACTAGCAAGCTTTAGCTGTAGAGCTGAAGTTTTCCGGTTACAAAGACAAAAACTTCACCTCTAGAGCTGAAGTTTTTATTTTATAACTAGCAAGCTTTAGCTGTAGAGCTGAAGTTTTCCGGTTACAAAGACAAAAACTTCACCTCTAGAGCTGAAGTTTTTATTTTATAACTAGCAAGCTTTAGCTGTAGAGCTGAAGTTTTCCGGTTACAAAGACAAAAACTTCACCTCTAGAGCTGAAGTTTTTATTTTATAACTAGCAAGCTTTAGCTGTAGAGCTGAAGTTTTCCGGTTACAAAGACAAAAACTTCACCTCTAGAGCTGAAGTTTTTATTTTATAACTAGCAAGCTTTAGCTGTAGAGCTGAAGTTTTCCGGTTACAAAGACAAAAACTTCACCTCTAGAGCTGAAGTTTTTATTTTATAACTAGCAAGCTTTAGCTGTAGAGCTGAAGTTTTCCGGTTACAAAGACAAAAACTTCACCTCTAGAGCTGAAGTTTTTATTTTATAACTAGCAAGCTTTAGCTGTAGAGCTGAAGTTTTCCGGTTACAAAGACAAAAACTTCACCTCTAGAGCTGAAGTTTTTCAGTACAAAAGAAAAACTTCAGTTGGACAACTGCTTAAGTTTTTATTTTAGAACTGAAAAACTGCTTAAGTTTTTTTTATAACTGGAAAACTTAAGCTGGAAAACTGCTTAAGTTTTTATTTTATAACTGGAAAACTGCTTAAGTTTTTTTTTATAACTGGAAAACTGCTTAAGTTTTTATTTTATAACTGAAATTATATAACCGGAAAACTTAAGCTCTAGAGCTTAAGTTTTACGGTTACAAAGATAAAAAACTTCAGTTGAAGTTTTCCAGTACAAAAGAAAAACTCCAGCCCCGTGGGCTGAAGTTAACTTCAGCTGAAGTTTTCCAGTACAAAAGAAAAACTTCAGCCCCGTGTGCTGAAGTTATGTAAAAAAATGGGTACGCTTGTAATTTTTTTCGTAAAGCGAACACAAGTTAAAATGTGGCACAAAAAACGGGGATAGAGGCAAATGCCCCTAAAACTTTTATTTTGTTGAATTCATATTTAAGTAGGGGAGCAAATGTCACACCTAGCCCCTTTTTCTCAAAGTTTTAGGGTACAACTATACAAGTAATGTTTCTGCTGTCATTGTAAAATACACATTATCAAATACAGCCAAATTTTAGATCACAAAACTTATGATGCAGATGATTTAACAAGGCTAACGAAATTCCCAGGAATAATTTTTCCAAGTTATTAAAATAGAAGGGACAGAAAGAGAAAGGATTTACGACACCGTCATCACTTCCTTTCTTTTACTTGCCAGTTTTATTCATTTTTCGTGCACAATTACCAAAGCCGCTTTCTTTTAGTCATTTCAAACTTCTTTTAATCTTTTTTTCCTCGATTCTAAACTTTCATCATTAAGAAAACGTCTAAAGTAGAGAAAAGATTTGAAACTTTTACATATTAACGTCGCTTCCTCGAGCGTGACTAACAACATGAGTGTAGTGTGGCTAAAAAATAAATAAAATACTATAGCAAATATCAGGACTTATTTTGACAATATCACTCCACAAATACAATGTCTTATTTTGCTTAATACATTGGCTCTCTTATGACAATCCAATGTTAAAAACTTCTTTTACATTTTAGAACGTGAATTTATTTGTTCAAATTGAAATCAAGATGCTTGGTTTCCTTGTCATTGAAGTTCAGACTGAAAAATTTCTCTTCCACTAGTCAAATAGTAAATGAAGTATTTAGCTCCTTTTTGGTTATATATTTTGGCAATTTTTTGTAAATATGTTTTTTTGAAAATATTATTTATTCATGGAATATGATAAAAAAAATTTAAAAAATTGAATATTGTTTTCAAGTTCCCAAAACCTGATTTAGGACAGGTTTTGTGTAAAAAAATTTCTCCCACTTATAAAATTTCAAGTTTTTTTCCAAAATGAAATGCATGTCTAAACACAAATTTAACGTTCAAAAATTATTTTTTTCACATAACTTCAAAAAAAATTTGTTCAAATTTCAACCAAATCTATGTTCAAATGCTAACTTAATAACATGATTGTTATGGGCCCAAATTTATGAACTACTATTTGAATGAAAATTTTATATGTTATAGCTAAATGTTCCGCCCTATTTATTATAAACCAAAATACTTTTAAAAATATTACATTATTTATAGCCACTACTTATATTTTATAGCAACGTATAAATATATACATACAATTGATCCCTCGACTTTTTACTCAAACCTTTCTCTCTCTCTCTCTTTCTGAAACCCTACATTTGGTTCGCCAGCGGAAGGCCCACTAATACCATTGACCCAGATTCTGATTTACTCAAAACGAAACCTTTTTTTTTCTGGCTTTGCCGCTCAAAATTTATTTTTGGTATTTGGGTTTTCCTTCTTTGGAATCCATGGCTTCTTCTTCGGAATATATGGCTTCTTCCCTTTCTTTGTTCCTTTTTATTTTTAGTTTTAATACAATGTATATAATGTTTTGCTTGGCCGGAAGACATTCTCTCCGACGAATTTTCTTCTCTTCTTTGCTATTGAGTCACATACAATGATACAGTACATTATATTATGTATAAATACACTTAAATTTGAGTGTATTCTATATTTTTCAATGCAAATACAGTTTATTTTTTGTATTTCGCATGTATTTATGTATTCCTGTCACGCCTCAACCTCGGGAAGCGTTACCGGCGCATAACCTAGTGAACCCAATCGTGCAAGCCTATTCAGCCTTTCCTACCCGACTCATTCATAATCCGAAAAGGAAATGCATTACCATTTGTTAAACAGGGGAGAGATCCGTTGTATAAGAAACATATAAATGCTGCTAGTTCATTTCACTTATACGCATCATGGCATAGTTAAGTTTCCAAAAGTACATACAGATGAAAATCTAGTGGAGAAGAGTTTCAAAATACAACTTGATCCAATGACCACCCCAACACCACCTCGTGACCCACATGAATGTCTATAGAGCCTCTAAGGATACAAAGGACCAACATGATAATGTCGGCAACAAGGCCCCGGCTATACCTCAAAATGTGAAATTTTATACAAAAGAAGCCCCTGGGAGAAATGGGGGCTCACTAAGATTGCCATGAGGAGAGAAAGGGAGAACCACTATCTGCAATCGAAGCTATTTGCGATGGAACCACCTACATCCATTCAAAGATATAGCGCTTAGGGAAAAAGGGACGTTAGTGCTGTCGAATAGTACTAGTATATAAGGCAAACAACAAATCTTAGTAGGATGAACAGTGAAACAAATAGAAAGCAGTCATAATATTCAATAAGTACTTCACAGTATTACAAAGAAACATCAAATAAGGATCACATAGCTCCGGCCAATCTTTCCATCCCTTTAGGTTAATAATCTTTTAGTGCCAAGTGCCACAATCCATAATGCCACCGTATTTTTATACGGAGTCCGGTCTCGGCCCGACCGGCTATGCCATCCCAATTGAGACATATCCAAATTCACAATGATAATCAGAAATCCCACATAAATGCCACCATGTGTACAACACAGCGTCCGATCTCGGCCCGATCGGCTAAGCCATCTCGCTTGGGACATAATCTCATTCAATTATTCATTTAAATTCAAATTTCTTTCCATCTTCCATTACCTGGCACAAACAACCCCATTTATTAAGTAGTTCTTGGCACTTGGACACATTTTATAATTCAAGTATTTTCCTTTTTATTTGTTCAAATAACGTCATCATCCATGTCGACAAGTGCTATCATATAAGGCATACGCACATAAGGAAAGAAAAACGCTTGGAGAACATAATAATATTTTTAAATAGCATGATTTTAGGGTAAACACTTAGAATAATTATGGAACATAAATCTTTTGACCCAACACATTAAGGAAATCAATCTAGTATGATTAACTCGGAACTCACGCCAATTATTCAGACACCAAGAGTTCAATTTTTAAGAAGAAGAGGGTTAGCCATACGTACTATAATTGAGTCTTTTCCTAATTCTAATGATAAGTTCCGAAACCTTTAGCACCTTCAATATATTTAACAATATAGCACAATTGAACCAATCATTAAGAAATTAATCATAGCCCTAGCTCACTTGAGCATTACACCAAATTTTATGTGTTTGTTAGGGTCTCATGGCCCCTTTTTAGTGGAAGATTACCTCAAACCATTCCTCATTCTTTTCTATCTTTTGTTTTAGCACTCCCCAATATATCACATGCATGCAAGGTGGACCTTAATCCCCGTGAATTACCTCACTAGTGGTCCTTTTTAGCTACAATATGGAAGTGAGAGCTTGGGTGACAGAGGCTTACCTCTTGAAAGGGAGACCTAGGTGCCTTGCTCGTTAATCTTCAAGATGTTTAGGCCAGGATTTGATGAACAATTGATGAATACCCCTTCCCTTCTTTTTGATCCTTCTCTCTCTCACTCACTCTAATTATCATAGAAGTATGCTGAAAATGGCCTAAGATGAGTGCTTTAATGGAATGGGGGTCAGGTTTTAAATTAAGAAGGTGGGTGCCCCGACACAGGTCTGCGGTTGCATATGCGACCGCATAATGGTTATGCGGTCTGCAAAGTGATCGTAGAAAGAGCCTTCAGGAAGTTAAATTTTATGATTGTGTATGCGACCAGTATGCGGACCGCATACCTATTCTGTGATCGCATAATGCACCGCAAAACTCCCCTTTGCAGAAGTTCAAGGCAGATACGCGATCAACATGCGGCCCGCAAAGCGATTATGCGATCGCATAATTGGGCCGCATAGCTTGCCTCAAAATTGGCTAGCTTTCTGCTTCACTCTGCAACCATTATGCGAGTCGCAGAGTGATTATTCGGCCGCTAAAATGGGTTATTTTTTAGAAATATTTTCCTCTAAGTCCATAGGGTACTGTTCAATCCAAAAAGTCTGAAACTGCTTCTACTATAATAATGCAGGAATCCGACTCGACATCACGAAATCCCGAGTTTTGGTTAAGAATTTTACAGGACTTTACAATTCCGAAGGTTATTTTTTGTGGTAGATCCCTATATTTTTGAATTTTTTATTGTTTGAATACAACCGAATAAAATATAGTGAATTAAATACAATGTAAAAGTACATATGAATGAATACAGTGAATTTAATACAACAGAATATCATTGTATTTGTGATTTTTTTTATTTGAATAAAGCCGAATTTAATATAGTAAAATTGAATATAATGTAAAATAGTTATGAATAAATATAGTCGAATTAAACACAATGTATACAACCAAAACGAATACAGCAGTATACATCCAATTTTTTTTCCTGTTATTTTTTGGATACAACGGAATTCAATACAGTGAAATTGAATACAATGTAAAATATATAAGAACGAATACATTCGAATTGAATATAGTGTATCAACCGAATTGAATATCAACATACATCCCATGGCAGCTAATTTTGTAGCTACGAAATGTAATTAGTTAAATTATATGCCGAGCAATAAACCTCAAAATAATAGTCATTTATCAAAGTTCCCCTCTTTTAATGGTAACCTCTAAACCGTTTAACTATCAATTTGACAATTATACACTAGCGCTAAGGAAACAGTAGCAAGATGCGAAGTTGTCTTTTTGTTTCTTTCTCTTGTTTTCTTCAAAGGGGAAGCTGGAAACACAGGTTGGGTGGGGTTATCCTAGAATTGATAACCAGCTTTTCGCAAAGAGCCTTTTTATTGAAATAATTCAGCGTAATCGGCGCTTTTTGTATTGCCTTGAGACTAAAAGTACACAAATCTCAAGCTAATTGCTTTTTCACTTTATTACCTACCTTTTTCTAAAGTCAGAAGTGTAAGTCGTTTTTGCACTAAATTTAGTGGGCGTTTGGACGTAAGAATTGTAAAATTCAAAAAAAAAGAATCAAGTGTTAGTATTTGAAAATTAGAATTGTATTTGAACATAAATATAATTTTGGTTTGTTTTTAAATTTTTATGAGTGATCTGAGTAAATTTTTTAAAAAAATAACTTTTGGAGTGAATTAAATTTTTTACGGGACTTTACAATTCCGAAGGTTATTTTTTGTGGTAGATCCCTATATTTTTGAATTTTTTATTATTTGAATACAACCGAATAAAATATAGTGAATTAAATACAATGTAAAAGTACATATGAATGAATACAGTGAATTTAATACAACAGAATATCATTGTATTTGTGATTTTTTTTATTTGAATAAAGCCGAATTTAATATAGTAAAATTGAATATAATGTAAAATAGTTATGTCCAAACGGGCTCTTAGGCCAAATATTGATTTTCGAAAAATTTCAAAATACATCTTCAAGAGAAAATTGAAAAATTTATGACCAAATATTAATTTCGAAAAAAATTGAAAAAATTCTTATGTCCAAACGGGCTCTTAATACTTTCAATTAAATCTTCAAAATACTTGAACTGTTTTTTATAATAGTGATGAAAACACACGAGATTTTTTTCCCTATTCGTCTCAGAAGGATGACTAAAGCATTTTATAATATTTTATTAAAATATATTACTCAAATCAATTCACTGAAATAAATACCGTTACGATTTTATAACATATTCAGAAAAAAGCGAATTTAGGCTCATCTAATATTAATATTTACAATGTCATACATATATTTGTTATGCATTAAGAAAAAAAATCTGCTATTTGTTTGCGAAAATATGCTTTGTACCATTAGTACAAGTGAAACTATAAGCTCTATTTGCAAAATAAGATCAGAAATCGATCTACTTTTAGGTCCATCTATTTGCGAATACACTTGTTTTTTCCAATGTCCAATCACAATAGCGGATTATGTTTAGTCACAGGAAATTGAAATTATAAATTGCACTAATGATATGTGATCTACTCCAGTATTTAATAACGACGAATTGTATTAAGAATCTTCAAAAGATAAATTATGAAAATAAATAAATAAAGGTAGGGAATATGCTGTCAAGCAAGACTATTGTACAAGTGAGAAAGCTCAAGGATGCCTATCCACGCGCTTAAGTCAAGAAGATACGGCTGACAACATTAGCTCCTAAAACCATCAAATCCCAAAGACGCCCCTCACCTTCCCAAGGTAAAAGGTCTCGTGACTAGTTTAATTAGTACTCCTAATATTTACTCCCTATTTTATTGTATGTGATATTTTTTTAGTTTATTTAACAAAATAATTTTTATATATAAAAATAATATAATATAATTTTCTTTATTTATTCTTAATCGTATTTAGTTTTCTTTTCATTCACAACTAGGTTATTTTGATCGACGAATATGTGTTTCTTCACACTGAGTTAGTAATTTACAAACTAGGTACATAGTTCTTGAGCAATAGCCAATAGGTAACAAATTGTGCAACTATTAGGCCTCGTTTGTTTGCACTTAATGGAGGTCTGAATCTTAATCATTCATATTTCAGACGTTAAGTCTGTTTGTTTTTAAAGTCTGAATCTTAATTATTAAGAATTTAATCATTAAGTGTGTTTGTTTTTTTACTTCACAACCACTTAATGGGTCTGTATGATTAAGATCTATAACAAAGACTTAATTTCATTAAGATGCTATCACATATTCATTATTAACTGCCGCCACCGCCTACCATTATCAATTACCACCGTCATACTTAACTACCACTCCCACCCCCACCACCACCATACTCAACCACAACCACCACCACCATCCCC